>WMHX01000249.1:0-284586 GCA_013420875.1 Thelonectria rubi
CCCGGCACGTCGGCCACAGAGACTCCTGGCACGTCGGTCACAGAGACTCCTGGCACGTCAGTCACAGAGACTCCCGGTACGTCAGTCATAGAGACTCCTGGCACCTCAGTTACGGAGACTCCTGGAACCTCAGCTACGGAGACTCCTGGTACATCGGCCACAGAAACCCCCGGCACGTCGGCCACAGAGACTCCTAGCACGTCAGTCACAGAGACTCCTGGCACGTCGGTCACAGAGACTCCTGGCACGTCGGCCACAGAGACTCCTGGCACATCGGCCACTAAGACTCCTGGCACCTCAATTACGGAGACTCCTGGCACCTCAGTTACAGAGACTTCGGAGGAGTCTTCTACAGAGACTCTTGAAGGTTCTACCACAGAGACCCCTGGCCCGTCTACGACAGAGACTTCCTCTACGGAGACTTCTACAGGGACACCAACCGCTTCTTCTACACAGACAACTGACATATCTGTCACACCAGTATTGACCGATACAACTTCTTCCTCTGAGAAGTCAGTCGATACCTCGACCACGGCTTCGGATGAATCCACGTCGGTACTGGACACCTCTTCTACCACAAGCTCAACTGCCACATCCACCACGAGCTCAACTGCCACATCCACCACGAGCTCAACTGCCACATCCACCACGAGCTTAACCACTACATCTACTACAAGCTCAACTGCTACTTCCAGTACGAGGTCAACCACTACCTCTACTACAAGCTCCACCACTACTTCCACTACAAAATCAAGCAGCACATCTACTACAACGTCAACTACCTCTAAGTCGACCACAAGCTCAACCACTACATCCACCACGAAGTCAACTACTACATCCACAACTACCAAGCCGACTACTACATCCACGACTTCAACTACCAAGCCAACTACTACATCCACGACTATAACGACTAAGCCAACTACAACATCCACGACCACCAAGTCGACTTCTATAACAGCTAAGTCAACATCCACGACAACCAGCAGCAAGGCTACATCGTCTACAAAGACTACTAGCACCAGCAAAACCACATCAATCACGAAGACTACTACCACTAGCAAACAGAGCTCTACGTCTAAAACTACTTCAAAGACCACCACATCTACTAAATCTACCTCAACAGCCAAGACCATAAGCACAACTAAGAAGACCACATCAATAACCAAGACCACGAGCACAACGAAGAAGACCACATCAACAGCGAAGACCACGAGCACAACCAAAAAGACCACGAGCACAACCAAAAAGACCACATCAACAGCGAAGCCGACAACCACAAAGAAGACCACATCAACAGCGAAGCCGACAACCACAAAGAAGACCACATCAACAGCCAAGACGACCAGCACAACGAAGAAACCCACAACAACAGCCAAGACCACAAGCAAGAAGACCACAAGCACAACGAAGAAGACCACAAGCACGACTAAGAAAACCACATCAACCAAGAAGACCTCAACTGTCACTACATTGAAGACTACAACAAAGCCAACTACGACTAAGAAAACAACCACGACGACAACTAAGAAGAGCACGTCGACCACGGCCCGCCGTAGGTTCGCTCGCGCCACCCTCGTTTGATAGTTCTCTTTCCAGTCCGTACCTTGGACCTTAGTACCTATAAATCTATCTAGTTAGCCACTTTCAAATTGCTATAATTTCCTCCCTTTAAGAAAAAGAGTTCCTCAGATAACTTGATTGTATGTTACGAACTTGAGTAAGTCGAGATCGATCCGCTGACAGGATAGTTCATATCTGTCACCCCGTGGATCCCCTCGCTCTCCAAACTGCCCTCGGGCCATTTCCTTGCCGCACGCATGTTCCTATATCCAGCTGGTGGCATCCGAGGACGACGCTTCTTCTTCGCGGAACCAAGCCGCAAGCCGCACTGGAAGCCACACGCTGGAGCTCTGCCGAGATGGGATCTCGACGGACTGGATGACGAAAAATCAATCTGGGCAGAGACCCCATTCGAGCAGCCATTTTTTACACCGTCGTTGAAAAGGAAGACAAATCCGACCATGATGTCCAAGTTCTTCGGCGCTCACTGCAGTTCTGTCTTGACGCAACAAAAATATGTGTATTTCTCACTCATTTCTTTCCACGTACAACTAACTCAATAATACTAGCCCAAGAATAAACAAACTTTAAACAATAATTAGATCTTCACATCGGGAACCTCAAATGCTTGCACCATCTTCGTGTCAAAGTAGGACCAAAACACGCCTTCATTCACCGTCGTGTCATCATACCGTACGTAGCTGTCGCCACTTCCAATCTGAGTCTGCCAGCGCGCCACCTTGGACCCGTTAATGGAAGGTTGAGAGAACTTGGACAAGTCAAAGTTGAGGTATTGGGCCGAGCCCCAGTTGACGGCCACAATGATGAGCTTGCTGTTCGCAGCATCGTATGCCGCTACCAAGTTGTCGGACCCCCCATCGAGAATCTTCATGCCCTGTCGAATGTGCCGAGCAAACAAGGCCAAGACATAGTACTTCTGGTTTGGAGAACCGACAGTGCCCGCGTCGTTGTCGGCTTCAATGACTCCCCATCCACCACCGTCTAGAACCTGCCAGTACACCCAGGCAGTGGGCTGCAGCCAGCGGAAGTCGAGAATAAGATTGCTGACCAGACGTTCACCAGTCGCGTCGTTCTCTCCGTACTCGCTGTTCCACAGCCCCAAGCTCCGGTCCAATGTGATGCCATGCACGCCAGAACGGTCGCCGTCTTGGTACTGGTAGCCGTGAACGTTGACGCGCTTGATGGTTCCAAGTGCCGTGTCGCCGAGCCCTTTGAGCGTGTTGACGGCCTGGTCGTATAAGGATTCATCAGACGCCGCGATAATCACCGAGGAAAGGCCTTGGTTGTCCAGCTCGGTGCGTAGATACTGAATGATGCTTGCCTGAGTGGAAACGTCAATGTGGCAACCCTCTTGCGTGCCATCCGACTTCCACCAGTCGGCGGTGGGCTCGTTGAAGGGCTCGACGGACTCGAACGCGATTCCCCAGTTGTCCTGAGCATACTTGGCAATGGTAGCCATATAAATAGCGTGTTGCTGGAGGTTCCAGCTGTGGATGTTTTCGCCGCCACCGTCCGCTCCAGACGGGTTGTGGTTGTTCGTCATCCACCACATGGGCGAGTTGGAAAAGAGCTCAAACTTGTTGGCACCGCGATCCCTAGCCTTTTGCAGCATGCTCCGCTGGTTTTCATCGACAGTCCAATTCCAACTCGACGAGGCTGGGTCGCTGCTGCCCCAGTCGAGCCAGTGGCCTTCGATCTGTCGAGACGGCTTGATGTTGGCTGACACCACCATAGACTCGCCATTGAAGGAGTTTGAGCTGCACGCACCGGCATTGTGGCGCACAATGTTGAGACCGAGTCCGGGTACCGACTTTTCGTCGAATACAGTCGTGTCTGTAGTGAAGAAGAGGTCGGCAAGGTCGTCGCGGTTTCCGAATTGTTTCGACCACCAGGCCAACGAGGTACCCCAACCCTCCCACGTGCCTCTATCTGATGCGGCATCAATCGTCGTACTTGTGTCCGCAACAACGTGACATGCCAGGACCAGAAAGGTGACAACTGAAGTTTTGAGGGGCATTGTGAATAGTATAATGGAAGGCTTGGCCAGTATGACTTCTCTTCCGTATTGGCCTGGTGAGAAAGATGCACCTTTATATTCTATTTTCTGTTTAAGTGATAATGGCAATGGGTCTTGGCCGAGGTAGATTTCTTACCTTGAGTCAGAAGAGTCTTCGTATGAGCACGGGTATGAAACCAGGTACACAATAGGGTAGGAGAAGATTAAAGTCACTTGGACTACGATGGTGGTGTTATCCTCCACTTTATGGACTGTTTCGTCCCGAGGCCTGTATGGCTGTAACTTGCATTAGCCGCTGACGATACCGAGGAGGATTTTATCTGCGACGACTTGGCAACCTATATCCATAGCACCTAAAGAAATTTGACAACTCTATTATGTTTGACCACGGGGTTGTGCTCAACAGTACATTCATGAGTAGCAGCATCAGACTCAAGAACTGCAGGCTGGTAAGCGAGGAAACTTCACATTGTAGCCAAATACGTTATACTTCTGCTACCAAGCCCCCAACAGTCTAGCTGAGGGTATAGAGGAGTTGAAGGCCTACCGAGCAGCTCGTTGTCTCAACGATAGTTATGAACTGACTGGCTCTTCTGCTCTGCCTCTTCCTTCTGGGAGAAATGAAAGGACCAGGTAACAAAGGGGGAAATTTAATATAAGGAAACCTTTCTTCACCACATACCAATGGGTAATTAATAGAACACAGGGACTCGTATCATTTCAGCTCCTTTAAATAAAGATCAGTTCCTGCAATTAAGAGATAAACTTTGCTTAGCCGCTTCAGACTCTAGTCTACGACAAGGGATTCAAGGATCTGCCTCCCTTATAAACTCTAAATACTCGGGTAGAATGCGAAATAGGAGGGCGATTCTGTGGCCCCTTAATATACTTATGGGTCAAACCAACAGGTTACTAATAGAGCCTCCCATACGCTACATGCTCGATTATGAGAGGCTTGGCCTGGCAAGATGCGGTGAAGGCTGTTCGAACCGAAAGCTTCCAGCAGAAACAATCACAGTTTCAAGTGATCTGGGAGCAACAACCCACGCCTTCTGGTATTGTCGAATTGTTCATCTTTTTTCTCGTGATTTCTAGTATGTCTGAAGGTGTGAACTTTTGCGCAGCTCAGCTGTGCCTGGAAGCCTGGGCCAGCCCTTCCAGACTTGAAATGGTATAAATAAGCAGGGCGAAAAGAGCTGCATGTTTCGTCCAGCTTAACCCTCAAGTCTCCATTGTAGTTTCAGCTTAAGCACCTATACTGTTCACTACTCCCTAACAAGGAGGCTCAGACCGTCCCTACTAGCTCCGAAAGTAAATAACGAGAGCAACTATTATCTTATTGAATGTATACCTGGTGAAAGATACACTACGTATGTTGCTTCGGTTTCCCCGCGGATGGTTGTACAGTCTCTACCTCTCGGGTAGTGCTAGACAGTCTGAGAAGATAGCCCTAATGTTTTCGGGGATAAGTCGCCCTGCGACCCATTTAGATCCTCCTTCCCTTTCACCTGGGGAATATTATAAATGGTTACTCACTCCGACATAATGATTGATAATATAAAGATAGTTATGAGCTTGAGACTGAGGACTGAGAAGTGATTGACGCGGATATTTAGCATACGGTATTGCCTATTAATGTTCTTGCAGTATTTATGAATGAAGCTAGGCAGAACCTCCAGAGCCATGGATAGCAAATTCATTACTACTCATAAGAAATTTAGTTCTGATACTTACAATTCGCTCCCCGCATAGTATTAATCTTTTGTTAAGTTAAGACCCAGTGGTTGTGGGTGAGATAAGGGACCCCACGCCAGCCCTATATTGTCTTTCTCGTGTGCTAGAATGACTAAATATGGATGTGAGATGGGCCTTAACAGTTGTAGGACGAGATACTAATGTGCATATGGTGTGAATAGGTGATAATGGAATGGCCCATGGGATTTACTTGTTACTAACTTGAGAAAAGATCTTTAAGAATTTAGGTATATTAATTCAAGCTAACATACAGTTGCTCCCCGAGCAAGTATATCCGCAATAAGTGTCCGGTTCATGGAGCCATCTTTTGGAGTCGTGCTAGCAACGCCCACGAAACGACATATCAGATAGTACCAAAACCAGCACTAGTCTTGACCGAGGTAACGGAAGTATAAGCCGAAGCGGACGCAATGTTCTTGCCCTTGAAGTTGGAGAGAAAGTCCGTCGTGCTGCTCGAAAACGCCCCCGAGGTTCCAAACCCGTTGACTTGGCAGACGTGGCCGAGGTACGAGGAGCAGACGGCGTTGGCGGCGGTGCTGGGGCTAGTGAACAGCTTGCCAGTGAATCCGGACTCGACGGGAGCAACGACGTTCTGAAAGATATTTCCCTCTGCCACAACCTTTGCACCAGTGCCGACTTCAAAGGCATGGCCTGAGTTGTCGTACCAGTAGTTGTTAACAGCGTGGAGAAGGGTGTTCCCGCCGACCTTGGGGGCACGACCGGACGTCTTGTAGATGTAGTTGTTCTTGAAAGTGACGGTCTAGACAAAAAGGGTTAGCAACATGGCAAAACGGTGAGGGCTTTTGACGTCACTTACGTCGCTGGAGCCGGTAAAGTACAGGGCCCAGTAGTGATGTCCGTCACAGGTAGCAGACCAAGAGGTAGTGCCGTCGATCTTGCAATTGGAGATGGTGACACGGTTGCTTGGGTTGTTACCCAGAACAATATGCTGGCGGCCAATCAGGGACGTAGTTACGTGGTCAATCCAGACGAGGTCCGTATTATCCAGAGCGATGGCATCACCGCCCCAAACGTACTGTGGGTTAAGGGTGGTAATATGAACGTTCTGAATGATGACGTTCTTCGCCCCTCCAGCAATATAAAGACCCTTGCCCTTAATAATGCCCTTGCTGCCAACACCAACGAGAGACTTGTTGGATTTAACGACAATAGGGCTCAGTCCAGCTTTGTCGTACTTGACGCTGACCTTGGGTGCATTTGGCTGATAGTTATCACACCACTTATCCTTATTGATGGCCGTCTGGCAGGCCGAGCCAGTACCCCAAGGTGCACAGCCCGTCTCAGAAGCAGTGCCCTGGGTGCCGGTAAAGTCAAAGGTTTTATCGAGGATAATGACACGGGCGGAGGAGTCGCCAAGGTAGGAGACTAACTCGGAGGTGGATTTGGGATAGACGGGCGTGGCGGAACCACCGCCGGTAACGCCTTTGGCAAAGCCCTCGGCGGCACCCGTCACGCCAACGGCCGCGGCAGTGTGAAAGAAAGCCGCAGCAGCGGACGTGAGAAGGAAGACGGGTCTCATTGTGAAGACGGCCGAGAGAGAGATTTCGAAGAAGAGAATGGTTTGGCTTGCGTTTCGAAATTCGGAGAAACCTCCTTGACACTTATATGTAGAACTTCGATCATAGAATACCTACTAGAATATGGCACCATCTATAGCGCAGGGGCTTAGCATGGCATTTTCCAGAGTTGTAGCCCCGTCTGTCTATCTCGCGTCCGGCATGGTGCCGCGATAGTCGGTTTGTGATGCGAAGCCTCGGCGGTATTCTCCCGCACCTTGACGGACCTCAGCCACTTGGAATCCCCAGTAGCCTGAGTAGGTCACAGCTCCGTAGACGATAATTGGTGGATATTTACCCAAGGCATATCCACACCCGAGGCGGCGAGATGGCAAATTGGTCAGGGGTTTGGTGGTGGAGAAGGAGATTCGGCAAGGAACGATACAATCGTTTTCCAGTAGGATACTGCGTTACACATGGGTTGGTTCTTTTGGCATTTGATAGAATATGGCCTGAGACGACGGATGGTATTACCGGTAATACGGGACGGGTGTTTCTTATTACGAGGGTACAATCTCGGACTGACCCGATCGGACTTTTGCTTGTCTGGGCGATTGGTGCATTATAATTCTCCCTACAGATGAAGCTGGAGTAAATAAATGTAAGGCTGGCTGCGATTGCTCCATGATCTCCTTAATCGTGAATGGATATGGAAGAATTTTGCATAAAGCTTCCGAGAGTACTAGAGGTAGTGAGTCTGGCCCCCCCAACAAATAACTGAAGTGAAGCCGAAAGCTAATAACAGTAAACGGGTTATTGTGGGGAGGGAAGTGAGGCTATTCACACAACCGGACTTGGCCTAGCTCGGCTTCCCATGGTGTCACTACGAATACTGCCTGGGCCGAAATGAGTGGAAAGCCTTATCGACTGGAAAATATACTCTTTACTTTTCATGATGTTGTGGTTACTTTGCCCCTGGTGGATATCGAAACATGGTGCCGTCGGGTCTTGAAGGAACCAAGCTGCCTCAAGAAGCAAACATCCTTTCTTTTCGCATTGGAATTGCGCAACCCAGATGCAAGGGTTGTGCGATGGGTCACTTTTCACGAATGGGAAGAGCGAGGGCAACAAAAAGGAGCATCAAGTCTTGTAGCATCGAGAAAAATGATACGGAACCTGTTCCGTATGGCATATATATTGAAACGACACAGTCAAGCAACTTGAACCGACCACCCGGCACAACACTCCAGACACCGCCACACTGACACTGTCTCTCCCACATCAACCTTGATAGGTAGCACGCTGATCTACGCGCCTGTCGAGATTTTGCTATAACGTGAAATGTCAGCCAATATCGTTAATTCAGCGTCGAGAAAGCTCACTCAAAGGCGCCGCCGTTATCATACGTCGTTCCCAAGCCACATTGAAGATTGTCGACGGTGAAGGCAGCGTCGTATCTGAATGGAGTCAGTATTGTAGACAGTCTTTCAGTTAACAGAAAGAGAAGCCTTACTTCTGACAGATATAGTAGTAGCCGCTGAGCCGGGTCAGGTACACTGCCTGACAAGACGAGTCCTCTGGGTAGGGTTAGTACTGATAAGTGGTCCTGAAAGGGGAAGACGTACCTCCACATCTCCCGGTACACCAGCTCTGGGGATCCCCGGTATAGCCGTCATCGGCGTAGCTGACCAAGGTGCCGTAGTAATTAAAGCTGTTGCAGTGGGTGTGTGTGCCATCAACCGCAGCATTCTCTATGAAGACGACATTGAACGTGTCGGTGCTTGTGTAGGTCCAGGTCGGCCCAGGGCTCGCGCTGGTCGTTGTTGTGGTCGTGCTGCTGGGCGTCTGTGGAGTGAAAGCTGGAGTAGTCGTGTTCCACGTAGTTGGTGTTACTGCTCTTGTGATTGTGCTCAGTGTTTGCGGGATCGCTGGTGTGGGCGTCGGCGTTGTAGCCGTTGTCGTTGCGTTCTCGTTCAGCCACGGAGCCTGCACGTCATCTGAATCAAGAAGGATGTCCCTAAAGACAAAGCCCGCCGCATCGGGCGTGGGCCCTTCCTCGGCCTCTGTTGTCGGCGTCGAGCACGCGTCCGTTGTTGGAGTCGTCTCTTCATTCTCCGTGGTCGTCCCGGTCGGATCTTCTGGGTCGGATTGTTCGTCTTCAGATTCGAGCTTATACTCCCCGTTAGAGCTTGTAACGGTAGCAGTTTTACCCGCTGCAATCGGCAGGATCGCGCCGGAGGGCACCTGAACGAGCCCTCCGCCAACTCCAGCCGTAATGATTGCTCCGAGACCAGCCACCACTGTGGCGCCGTTGCTCACAGAGATGACTTCTGGTGTTTGTGTTGTTGTTGTCACTGGAGTCGTAGTAGGCGTCGTCGTCACGACTGTGGTGGAACTCAGCGTGGTACTGTTGAGCAATGGAAACGCTCGTGGGAGCACCGGGAGCAGCGGCTGGTGGACAGCGTCATCCCGGCGCTTTTTGCTTGGAACACACGACCATCCCCAAGAGTTGGTGGCACCTCGCTCGGGATGGGCAGTGATGTCTAGAGCAAATAGTGCCATGTTTTGAGCGTTTTTAATCTTCGCATCATCCGGAATACTGGTGCAGCTGCAAGGTCTCTCATCAGCATCTCCCTCCCACCTTGGGATGTTAAAGTACTCACCATTTAACGTCGTAGCAGCCGTAACCCTTGCCGTAAGTCTTGCTTTGTTCGATTTGATCATCGCAGTATCTGTCCTCGCCAGTCGTCAAAACGACATGCTGCATCTCGTGGACGAGGGTGAGAGCAGGTGTCAGGACCAGTTGAGGGTTGTCCGAGTCCAGTTTCGCAATGACGTCTTCGAGCTTCGGGAGCTGGAAGAACAATGGGCACATGGCCACGAATGTTCCCCCAAAGTTGAGCTTGAAGAACTCGTGGTAGCCAGGTGCTATGGTTCCGGCGACGTATCCTCTCTGGCAGTGTTCCTCCATGTCATACCAACAGGCAAATGTCAAGCCGGTTGGGTCCAGATCATTTGGAGTCCGCCAGACTAGGGTTCCGTCGGGATCGTGGAGGTCCTTAAGAAGGGATTCGTAGTTGTGCGTCTTGATCTTGATCCTAGTCGCGGCATTCGCGTTGGCTGGAGGTCCATTATCAGCGGCTGCACTATAGTGTAGCAAAGAAGACTCACTTTTTCCGAACCATTTTCTGTAAGCAACCGAGTTTTCGGCACCCTCTTTACTGAGAACATCAATGGCATTCTGGACCATCTGGCGGAACTCGGTAATGATGTCTTGGATTTCCAGAATTCGATCGGCACTGCACGCCCAAGCACCGCCACCACCTGCTATTTTGATGGACGAGAGTGTCCGTTTGGACAGCTCGGAAGAATGAGAAATGTCGCGGCCTAGGTGCGGCATCAAGTGGCCGAGAACGGTAGTCGCAAGGACTAGAAACAAGATGGCCTGCATCCTGCTCGAAGTGAATATGAAAGGAAATGAGAGAAAGTTAGCTGTGAAGGAAAGGTCTGGAAAATTCAGGCTGGCAGAATTGTCATGAAGATACCAAAGCGGGTGTTCTTAATAACCAATTTATAGAGAATTATACAACTACGACAGATCTATCGTCCACTCTAGCCGGGCGACTGTTCTTTGAGTTCTCTCCAAACTTGATTTATTAAAAGGATTCCATGGGGTTTAATATTTGACATGAATGACGTCCAAACAACGACGCTGGTAGGTTTTCCAAGAGCTGGCTGTCCAGTTGCATGACCTGGAGGAGTTTCACTGCCTCAGATTAGAGTTAAACTTCTTACCAGGTGCCCAGGCCCAGGGTATTTCGGAACCGACCGGAGTTGAAAATAATAACCCATGTATCTCGTTTATAATTAAACTTCTTCCCGTGATCCTGGCTAGATTTCTACAATCGAGAAGCTCCGGCAGTGCCGCGGTAGGGGATCTCATGCGGTAGGGGTCGGACTGTCAGGCCACTTTAGGACCCCTTCAATCTGAATCCCCTTGAATCATTCAGGGGAGAGCACCATGGCCACCGCAGTCTGAAACTCGTTAATCAGCTGATGCTCCATGATTACGGACTGCTTATCCGTCACGCAAGCGATCGGGAGATGCGGCGCCTCGGAATGTTCGCTTCGTCGTCGGAGACCGGCAGCGCACATTGCTTGAACTCCTGACTTATATCACAACATCATTCCTAATCCCATACGAAGAGTGATGTCATAGCCATTCCATCCTTTGGTCTACCCTGGCGGTGTTTAAGTTACCATCAGGTGTTTACTATCAGCCTGCCGCGCTTGGGGGGTAACCGGATTGTCCGTACATGACTACATGTAGAAGCTGAAGCAGTGCAACAGAACGAATTCTCCTTAGTGGCACCTAACTCAGCGCTTTTATAGTTTGAGACCTGGCAACGCCTTCCCACGTAAAAGGCATGCAGCGGGACATAATATATATCCGACTCCCAACCAACAGGTAATCATTCATCTCCTGCGCACCCTTTCAACTGGTCGTGTCCTTATACATGAGTTAAATCAACTGAGAATGGAAATTCACATGCCATATCCCTTCTCCCAAAGTTTTGCGCTCTCCTCTCCCATCCAGCGTTCGCTCTCATTGCAATAGTCCACCTGTTCCCGATAGTATATCTCGCCCTGCGAACATTCAGCTACTTTCCCAATCAACGTTGCGTCGCTCGCAAACGTGTCAAATGCTCTGATCAATGTCGACATGGGGGTGATGTGCTCCTTGGGCATTGCCTCGAGGAGAGATTTGGGAGCCAAGTTGGTCGGCACGAAGGCGGGACAGATACAATTAACCCGAATATCTTCTTTCGCAAATACGGGCGCCACAGACCGAACGAGGCCCACGATCTGAGACATGTCAGCAAAGCGAACCCGTGGCTTCATTGAATACATACGCCGTGCTTCGAAGCCGCGTACTGCGGGTTGGTAGGGAACTTGTATAAGCCCGCATTCGAGCTTGTAAACACAATTGTGCCGCCTGGTTCTTTGTTGAGACGAAAGTAATGCGCTGCGAGCCAAAGGCAATAGATTTGGCCATTGAGGTTGATGTCGATTGTCTTCAAGTTTGGCTTTTGCGGTTCTCCGTCGTGCTTCTCGTACAGGCTCTGAAAGTCGGCCACTCCCGCATTCGCGGCAACGAAGTCCACGCGACCAAATCTCTCAACCGTCTTCTTGAATAGCGATGCAACATCGTCCCAGTCGGAAACATCTGTCTTGTGGAAGAAGGCTTGTTCGCCTAGTTCGTCTGCGACGCGATTTCCCTCCTCGACGTTGACATCTGCGAGCACAACAGCCCAGCTCTTCTCGCTGAAATGGCGACATAGAGCGAGGCCAATCCCCGAGGCGGCTCCGGTTATTATGGCCACTGGCATGTTTATCGCAATACTTGTGGATTCGAATATTCAGGTGCACATGCGGTGAGACTGCGACAAGGAGCTCCCAGCCCAATTTGAGCGACTTTCACGGACGCGTATCCAACGACGCACCCGGCACATCGGAACCGATGCAACTGCCGAACCGAAGCTACTGGAGCCTCGGCATTTTCATGTATTGACGTTAGGGGGGGATCCCCTCTTGAATGCAGGATTTGGCGGCTACGCCGTTTCACGATTTCCCAGGATTACATTTGTGACTGGTTTCGCCATCCATATTTGCTTCCACTTTCCAGTCGCGAGCATATGACCATCAACTCTTCTTGCTACAGAGTCGATCGCCATCGATACCGTCAAGTAGTGATCCAAACGTATTAGCGTCTCAGACTCCCCGACCGCAATTGCTGAGAAGGCAGTTGAATCAGCACCATGCATATGGTCCATGGATGGGCACGTAGAGTCAAGATGCGACGTGACCGAGAAATCTGAGTTATCCTCGCATCGGAACCATCGATCCGAAGTCTACGCATCCGATCCGGCTGCACAGGGTTCCTGCCTGCTGCATTACCACTCTCAGTCGGGTATTCGGATGTCTGGTGACGCAAGTAGCAATTCTCGGCCTTTGACGAAGGGGTATTCTGTTACAGCATGGAAATGTTTTCCGTGGTATATTGATCCTGCATGGGTTTCTGCTGGACGCAGCTTCTACTTGTCCTTCGCCTCTGCATCGACATCACAGGTTCCAAATCATAGGCTTTGATGCCAAGCCAAGAACGTCATGTCTCAGAGCGTAGAGCCACGGTCAGTCGACGAGCTGCGCAAACTCAAGGTCATTGTCGTCGGGGCCGGCATCTCGGGCATCATTGCCGGCATACGATTCCCTCAACGTATTCCCAATCTCGAACTCGTCATCTACGATAAGAACAAGGACATCGGCGGAACATGGTTTGAGAACAAGTATCCAGGCGTCGCATGCGGTATGCCATTTCTTCTGCCTCGCCGTGTCGAAAATTGCTAACTAAACTATTGCCAAGATATCCCGGCCCATTCGTACCAGCTATCCTTCGAACCGAACCCCCGATGGCCCGACTTCTATGCTTCCGGGAGGGATATTCACCAGTACTGGAAAGGGGTTGCCTCCAAGTACGGCGTGCAGAAATACGTACGCCTGAGCCACGAGGTGGTTGAATGCAGGTGGGATGAATCGCTGTCGATGTGGCGCGTCAAGGTCCGCAAGACATCGACTGGCGAAGTCCTTGGGGACAGTGCCCACATCCTATACAACTGCATCGGTGCTCTCAATGATTGGGAATGGCCGGATATCGATGGCCTTCACAGCTACGGCGGAGACCTCCTGCACAGCGCGAATTGGGACGAAAACTGGGATCCTATTGTGAGTGCCGCCGAGTCTCCAATGGGTTCTTCGCTAGTGACACTCTTCGCTAGGGCAAATCTGTAGCTGTCATCGGTTCTGGATCCAGTGCAATTCAGATTGTGCCCTCGTTGCAACCAAAAGTGGCAAGACTTGACAACTACGTCCGCGGACGGACTTGGATTTGCCCACCATTTGCGCCTGGCGAGGTAGAGAAGCACACGTCCAAAGAAGCAAATTGTGCGAGGCCTGACACTCTAAATGAAGGAATGCTGACTGTTTCTAGTCAAGTTCAGTGAGGATGAGATTCAACAGTTCATCGACGACCCAGAATTCTATCACCAGTACCGAAAGAGTGTGTGTCCTTTGGTGACGATGTTTGAACCCAGACTGATGAGGGAGGTAGAGATCGAACAGGAATTGCAATCAGGTCATCCCATCACGATTCGAGGTCCCGCCTCGGAGCAAGCAGCCAAAGACTTCCGAGCTTCAATGGCTGCAAAGTTGGTTGCCAAGCCGGAAATCCTCGACAAACTCGTGCCCGACTTCCCGCCTGGTTGCAGACGACTCACGCCCGGCCCAGGTTATCTGACAGCCTTGACCAAAGAAAACGTTTCGTTCATCAAAACCGGCATTTCGCGCATTTATGAGCATGGTATCATGACTCAGGACGGCCTAAGTCGTCCCGTAGATTCCATCATCTGCGCAACCGGCTTTGATACAACCTGGACTGGCCGGTTTCCCGTCTTCGGGCGCAAAGGACGCCTCCTCTCGGATAAATGGGCCGAATATCCCAAGAGCTACCTTGGAGTCGCAACGGACGAGTTTCCCAACATGTTCATGTCTCTTGGTCCATCCTCGGCATTGGGCGCCGGCAGTTTGACCATCGTCTTGGAGCGGATTGGAGACTACGTCTGCTCTGCCATACAAAAGATGCAGCGAGAAGCAATCAAGACGATCGAGGTAAAGCCGAAGGCAGTCGAGACGTTTTATCAGTTTTCCGAGGCTTACTTCTCCAACACCGTCTTCTCCATGGAGTGCAGTTCGTGGTATAAAGGCGGGACGAAGGACGGGAAGGTCTCCGCACTCTGGCCGGGTAAGGTTGCTGGCATCTCTAACTGTGGACTGGCCGCTAAGAAATCACAGGATCTTCGTTGCATTGCTGCAAGGTTATGAGTAACCCAAGGTGGGAAGACTACGAGTATACGATGGAGAATGACAATGACAGCGCTTGGCTGGGAGACGGCTGGACGGTTGCGGAGAGAGATGAGAATGCCGACCGGGCCTATTATCTAGAGCCGGAAAACATCGACTTCCCTCCCCCAGCAGCAGAACTGAATGGGCGATCGAATGGTTCATGCGCATAGTTGACTCTCGAATCGGCTTGGTTAAATACACCAATCGAGGAAAACTGAGTCATCTACATTACCAGGCTTGGGAGGTGAAGGCGAGCCGCAGCTCATTATCAATACTACTCGTTCATTGTAATCGACTTCAAGTGTAAAAGCCGTGATTACAAAAGGCGTGCCGCGTGGGCACACCGAGGCCGCTTAAGTCCGGGCTTTCTCGGTGCTGACAACTCTCCAAATACCCAACCGGGGTGTATTTCTGCGCTTACAAACAAACATCCTACGGACTTCCGTATCGGACGGTCTTCCGGAGCCAAGAAAATACTACACCTCTACCGTCCTTTCCACAGGCTCTCCAACCAGCGTTCAATGTTGCCAATGTTGCCAGCATTCTTGACTAATGCTGAGACCCGAGTCCGTATCGTATCGTAAATGCCGAGCTTTCCCAGGCACCAAGTTGTATTTATATATGGATGAGACAGTGGACGAAATGCTACATCAAAAACCACATCCCATTCTCCTCTTCACCCTCATCACCCAGCATGGCCGATAACACTTCACTCGTCTACACGGAGCTCCCTGCTCGGATGCGGCCCATTCTCGAGTTAGCACCGTCGCCCGATCAGGTGGTCAAGCGGCTCCAAGAGCTCGGCCCCGTGAAGCCTCGAGACGGAGACATTGACGGGTCGGTCGAGAACCTCTGTGGCGCCAGCTTTACACACCACTTTGCCGAAGCACCTGGAGACCACGAAACCGTGTCCTTTCACTACGTGAGCTGTGGTGAGGAGCACCGGCAGGTGCAGAAAGCGCCCGTCGTACTCCTTCACGGAATGCCGGATTCCTGGTTTCAGTGGCATCAACACATGGCAGCTCTCGCCAAGGACGGCTACTTGTGCATTGCGCCAGACCTCAAGGGATACGGGCAGTCCAGTAAGGAGCCGGGCGACTATCGCCACGAGGGTGCAGCGGTGCAGCTTGCTGCCATGTTGCTCAAGGAAAACATTAAGAAGTTTTAGTACGTACTGTCTCGGAAAGCACCCCGAGCTCGAATGGGCTGACAAGATCATAGCCTCATCACCCACGACCGCGGAACTGTCCAGGGCGACTACCTGGCCGCTCTATTCCCCGATCGCGTGCTTGGCTATATTCGCGGCGAGCAACACCTTGTCCACTACAACCCGGCTCTTTCGTCGCAGAACGACCTGTTCCGAGATGCACCGTACAACGGCGTCATGGACAATCCGCAACGACTCACCCTCACAGCCTACATGTGGCTCACTGCTCGACAGATTCCGGACGAGCGCGAGATCCTGGCGCGCCTATCCCAAGAGCTCGGATACGAGGGAATCAATAAGGCTGTCCCCCGATACTATGGTGCGAGCACCTTCCGTCAGGAATGGCTGGATCGTCGCAGACGGCTCATGGCTATGTGGCGATGCCCGGTCATAATTCTGCAGGGCCACGATAGCCCAACTCAACCTCGCGAATGGTTCCGACTGGAGGAAGTCCGGGAGCTGGTCCCCAACGCCAATGTCTTGGGCGTCAAGTTCATCCCCGGCGGCCATTTCTGGCCCCTGGAAAGCCCGGACGAGACGACAGCAGCTATTCGCGAGGCGCTTGGTGCCTTGGGACAAGAGTAATAGCCCTACCTATAGCACGATGCCGACACTGGTCGTGTAGGACTAGAAGAGATGGCAGAAATGGAACTTCATCATTTGTCCTCAATGACTTTCAAAGTGGGCTGCCGCGGTACAATGACCTTTGGTTGATGGGGAAGAACTTCGCCAGTGAAGGCGAATGAGCATCTTTATCTTGAATTTGATGGAAAGGGCCATTCTTGGGAAATCCGGGGTGCGACAGATGATCAAGAGGTGGTAGCATCAGCCTTCAAAACATATTACTACTCAGAGCTCTGTATATCCTGATATTTCCACGCAATCTCGTGCACCATCTTCCTCAGTTTCCCCGCTGCCGAGAATTTGCCACTCAACGTATCGAACAGCTCTATTGCAAGCTCCAGATCCTGGGTGGCCTTTGTCTCCTTCAGGACCGTCGAGAGATTGTCGGGCTGAGCTGTAATGGCATATACTAGCGACAATGTCGAAGTAAAAATGGCCAGCAAGTTCAGCCAGTTATAGGCAAAGCTCTGCTGCCTGTGCATGTTGGTTGCCTGGCGAAGGGACATGGAGGCTGCATCTGCTAGGGTCTTGATTCGCCGGGGGTCCAGCGTTGGCAGCAGAGGAGTTGGCCTGTAGAGCATTGCCAAATGGGTATAGTAATTGAAGTCGTACCAGTTGCTGTTCAAGTGCGGTACGTGTGAGTCCACATCGGGGAGGGGGAATGGCATGTTGCGTCGCCAATCGATGAGCTCCTTGTGAAGGGAGCTGATTATCTCCTCTCGTTCCTCCATCCCCAAGCTCGCAGTTCTTGGATTCGAGTAGACACGCTGCGCTATCTTGCTGGCAATCTTCCGTAGTCTCAGAATGTGGAGGGGAACTGCCATCAGGCTTGGCTGAAGCGTGTTTCTGGGACGTATGCCATCGGAAGTAATGTCTTCCTCGTCGGCATCGGCAAAAGGCTACAGTCGAGTGTCTGGTATTAGTTATCCATAGAATTCACTTGGATCTTCATCAGGACCGTACCGATACGTCGATGTCGTCATCGTGCAAGGCGAAGGGTCTACCGAGTGCCGTCGACACTACCCTAGAAGTGATACGATGAGCGAAGAGTAAAGAAATGGTTGATACCATGAAGTCGACGATCAAACATACCGATCCATCATGTACACGGAGAAGAAGAGCCGTTTTCTCCTCTCTGCTACATTAGTTGGTAGACCTTCATACGATGACGATGCGTGAAGGCCCATGCCCACAGCCAATCGAGCAGCCAGGCCGACCAGAAACCAGGTATCTAGAGTCTCAACAGAAGCTCAGTACAGGGACAGGAAGAATGCTTACTTGGACCGAGTTGGTTGAAGAACGAGTAAGAGACTTGCAGCATAAGGACTTCTAATGCTGGCTGTAGATGAAGAGCGAATTAGTAATGATTCTTGCTACGAATAGTGCAAAACATACCATGTCGCCATAGGCAAGAGACGCTTCGAAGTAAACCAGTGCTTTATTGTAGTACACCGTAGACTCTGATTCTTCGGCAAGTGAAACAGAACAATATGCTGTCGATCCAATGGCCAAGACCATCCAGATTCGAAACAATGATAGCGGTGACTGGGCGGAGGAAGCTTGCGGATTCTCACGGACTATGCGGAGGGTTTCGACGAAGTCGGTTCGCTGAACGATGGGGTACAGCGTGTGGGAGTGGGCAAAGTAAAAGTCGACCAAACGATCAACCTTGGAATCATCTGCCGGGATGAAGAGGTGGGAAAGGTCGTCAGCTGAACCCGCAATGTCGGGCAGGAGAAAATCGCCAAACAGGATCGGATTGCACGACATGGAATTTCCAAAGTTGAGCAAGGTGGGATAGTGGAACAGGTTCGAGGACGGTCCAAGAGCGTGTCGCTGTTGATCGTCGGATTCAGCGCTGCCGAATACAAAATCGGCCTTGTCGGGGCTGAGACGCCGGAGGACGGTTTGGGTCAGTTTCGCAAACGATAAGCCGGAGGAAGAGCCGAGATGCCGTTCGGCCGTTGCTTCTAGGGAAAGATTCTTCAGTTCGCCGTCGAGGGAATCCTGAGTCCCGGGTCGCGGGTCAGGACAGAGGGGAGAATCTCCCGAGACGGCACCCAGTACGGTCCAGTCAATGTCGCTGGGGTTGAAAGGGCAGTCCGACTCGATCTGGTGGAGCAAGGAGACGTCCTCTCGGGCGAGACCTGTCCCAGCGCCGGCGTCGTCGAAGATGTGTTCGTCGTTGGCTGGAGGAGTCGGCCCCCTCGAGGATGCAGCAATGTCCTTTTCCAGATGCCTGATCCTGTCTTCCAAACTACGCACATAGCTTCAACATCAAGTCAGCCGAGTGCGCAACTACACATGGGCGAATGGTTCACTCACGCGATTGAGAAGGACGCAGTTTGGCGATCGTCCGTCGAGAAACTACAAGCGATGTTGGCCCGTCGGCAGTTGTCGCATTGAGGCAAGACTCGATCACATCGTTTCTTCCTCCTATGGCATCGAGTACACGACGCCCGGGCCTGCCCATTCGCAGCTTGAGGTGACATCTGGCGTTGGCAAAGAGACGCGGATGAGACCAGTCGTTTGAAAACAATCACCAGGAGTCGCAGATAAGAGCAGCTTCATGCTGTTGGCCAAGGCAAACCCCGCATGTCAACTCCCCACAAGAACCCATGTGCTCTGCGCAGTAGCCTCAGATTGCCTGATAAGCGCCGATATCAACTGAAGCAGGGTAGCACCGGCTGGGGTTAACGATGGCCTGTGTCGGCATTACACTTCTCCTCGACCCTTTTGAGACGGGTGAATCCGTTGTCTGGATATCTATTTCCGACAGCCCAATCAAAGGGCACGTATTTGATGAGTGGTGGATAAGCCGCAGACTGGAAGATAACGTGAATTTATCACCACCCCAGGCGAATGGGTACATGTAGGTATTTAAATTCCAGCTTCTATACAGGAACCACGGCCGTGACCTTCACCTCGACAATGAATCTTGGATCAGGCAACTCCTTGACGCCAATAGTCGCACGCGCCGGTGCACTCTCTCGATCCGCAAAGACTTTATTCCATTCCTCATTCATGCCGCCGTATTGCGCCTTCATATCCAGTATGTAGACCACTGCATCAATCACGTTGAGAATCCCGCCCTTGCCATCCGAAGCGCCCTTGATGATGTTGTCGATGTTCTTGAGGACCGCGGCGGTTTGCTTTCGGATATCCAGCTCAAAGCTCCCGTCAGGATTCTCCTTCACCCCCTCGTAAGTGCCGTCTGGCAGGACGCTTGCGATGCCCGACACGTAGATTGTTTGATGGGCGCTGGTCGGGGCGATGCGTGCATGCGGATAGCGTGTCGGTCCGGCCGGCGCGTCAGGGTTAAGAAGGAATGCCTTTCCGTTGGGGGACATGTCGAAAATGAGGAGCTAAGTCGACGTAATGAGGTCGGAAATAGTATAAGCACAGGGGTGGTAGTTGGGTAGGTCAAGATGTGCACCTCTCTCCATCCAGGCCTCATATTGGTGCCCTCTTATAGGTTTTCTCCGTCACTTGTTCAAGGTACGTCCACTTATACCGTAAATTCCTACGTGAGGCCTAAATCTATTCCTCTCATGTCAATCCACTATCGGAGTAGCTGCGGTCCATCCAACTGCCGTGCTATCAATGCTAGAGGCGGGGTGACGGTGTCGGAGTCTGTCGGCTCGTCCGACAGCGAAGCGGACCGACAGATCTAGAAGCTCCGAGCATTAAACCGACTCGTGGGTAACATGGAAAGCAATTACAAGAACCGCTTTGCAAATAGCAGATCACTCGTTCACAAAGTGACCATTATGGCGCCATCGGTCGCACCCGACATCAAACGGTACAATCTGCCCAACTTTACCTTTCTCGACGGAACGACTGTTTCGCAAGCCCAGCTAGCCTATCTGGACCTCAATCCGGATGCTTCGAAAGTCGCTGTGGTTCTGACGTGCTTTCGAGGAAGGCTGCTCTCGACTCTCACATATGCCAATGGACCCCTGCGAAACTACAGGATAATTGTGGTTGCTCTTTTTGGCAACGGGGAATCATCCAGTCCGTCAAACACGTCGGGTTTCCCCAAGTCAATCGACTATCGAGACTGCGTTCGTGCCCAACGTCAATTGATGTGTGAGCATCTGGGCCTCAAAACAGTTGACCTTTTAATCGGCTTCTCCATGGGTGGGCAATGCGTCTATCACTGGATCGTCATGCACCCAGATTTTGCCCGAAATGCCGTCATCGTCTGCTCATCTGCTCAAACGAGCAGACACAACCATCAGTTCTTGGAGGGGCCAAGCGCCGCTCTTGAGAACTCGGTCGACTATGCCGACGATTCCCGTCGCTTGGGAAGCAACAACTCTCCTTGTGGTCTGAAAGCCTTCGGAAAGGCCTATTCTGCTTGGCTGACGAGTGTCGAATGGTTCGACAAGGAGCTATATCAAGAGCTGGGATACGAGACCCTCGGCGACTGGGACGAAGCTACAACCGGAAGGAATTACAGTGGATGGGCTCCCGACGACCTACTGACCATGTTGCGGATGTGGCAGAGGGCAGACGTAGCTATATGCCGTCCTCCTTGCGATTCCCTTGATGAAGCGCTGCGACAGATCCGGACGCGTGTATTATTGATGCCTTGCCAAACGGACCAGTATTTCAACTGGAAGGCCAGCGAAAGAGAATCTCGACTTATTCAGAACGCGGTCTTGAGGGTGATTCCGTCAGTATGGGGTCATTTAGCCGGTTCTGGTGCCAGTCAGAAGGATGTGGCTTGGATGAACCAGGAAATCGAGGAGTTCCTCCTAGAGAAATGACGATGGCTTAGATATAGAGCAGGGGGATAAATATAAGGCTTCCCGTAAAACTACCTCTTTATTATGCATCAATCGGTTCCAGAGTACCAATGCCCTTTGGCCTGCAATTTCACGGGATTCAACCACGTCGTCTTCCCTCCTCGAACATGGCCGCGGCCAAGATGACAGACTCGTCATCCCAACGCTTTGCGATTAGCTGCATCCCGACCGGAAGTTTCACCTGTTCATTCCCCGGGGCTGGGAGAAAACCACACGGCACACTCATCGCAGGATGTCCCGTAATGTTGAATGGGCACGTGTTGTTAGTCAACCCGATGGCGACCCTAAGCCTCTCCACGACGGTGGATCTCTCGCCTTTGCTGTTAGTTGAAGGCGGGTGAGGCATCGCAACAGTCGGTGCGCAGGGCGTAATGAGGATGTCAACGTGCTCAAAGGCTCGGTCGTACGCAGCTCTCAGCTCCAGTACCTTTCTATGCGCCTTGGCTTCGACCGCCGGCCCAGACATCTCATTCGCACATTTTCCGCTCAGTAGAATATTGACTACACCAGGGTTGCTCGAGTTGAGTAACTCGAACGTATCCTGGGTTGGAGGCCACCTTGGTCGAAGATGGGGTGGTAGGCACGAAAGATACCCCGAGGGTTTGCCTTGACATAGCCACTCCGACATGGATGGTCGAGTTGATGCAGTCCAGATGGCGGGGCCATCGAGGTGCAGAGGTACAGAAACCTCAATGACTTCTGCCCCAGCGGTCCTGAAGTGAGTTGTTGCGGCCTCGTAAACCGTGTCCCGAACACTAGGACAAACGCCAGTAACGTTGAATGACTCCTTCAACAAGCCTACTTTCATCTTTCTCATGGTTCCATCTTCCGCCGATATTTGGGCTCGATACTCAGCCAGGATTTGTGGGTAGTCTTTGACCTGGTCCCTGAGAGGGGACTCGGGGCTCATTCGGGAGTCCAAGCCGTCGTAGCCGGCCATGACCTTGAGCAAGGCGGCAAGGTCTTCAAGATTTGATGCGATTGGGCCCAAGTGATCGATCATCGGAGTCATAGAAGCCGCACCCGTGTAGGGAACCAGGCCAAAGGTGGGCTTCAGGCCATAAATGCCACTGAAGCAAGCGGGAATGCGGACCGATCCAGCTTGGTCGCTCCCAATGGCGAGCTGACATGTTTCTCCCAGGGACTTGCGAGCTTCGAGAGGTAGTCCATTTGCAGCGACAAGCGCACAGCATCCACTGCTACTTCCACCCGACGTGTAACCATGGAGTAGAGGGTGGTGCACCGGACCTGTGGCCGAAGTGAAGGACAGGGGCGATGCACAGAAGCTCTCGCACGTGGCCGATCCTTTAATCGTTGCTCCAGCAGCCAACACTCGAGAGACGACAGACGCATCTATGGGAGAGATGGGGAAAGTCGCATCGTCAGAAAGCAGTTGCGGGAATGTGCCCAGCGTGGTTGGCAAACCTCCAACGGATATGTTGTCTTTGATGGCGACCGTCTTTCCATGGAGTAAGTCACCAGAGCAGTTACTGGCCTGAAGGTGACACCGATGACTCCAGGCATTGAGCGGGTTGTCTTTCGTATCTGGTTTCCAATAGGTGCGACTTTCCGTCACGGGATACGGCTTCAGGGCATGATCAATGTACTCTGGGCTTTCTTTAACGGAGTCGATGACTGCCTCAAAGGATCTCAATAGGAGGAGGTAGTCTTCAGCGTCTTGGGCATCGGTGAATTCGAAGCCGAGTTGCTTTGCCCACCGCGGCAAGTCGGCTGGGTCTATCGAGGACCTGAACGATTCATTAGCAAAGATGAGCCCTCTGTCGTAGAAGCGCTGACTTACGGCGCATCACTTGCCAAGGACACAATCGACATGATGAATCTTCTTTCGGCGTAGTTCTGGGTTTTCAATCGTAGTACTTCCAGTAACTTGAATGCCGATATTCAGTTTGTGTCATTCTTATTTATTCACCATCCACCAATCTCACCCGAATGCCTTATGCCGAATGACTGAAATCTGATCCGTCGGAACGCGGGTCAGTCGGAAGGGCCGACAAGCCCAAGCATGAGGAGCGGCTGGGTGATAGCCGCCACCAACAACGGCCCAACGGCCCAAGCCTGGGTACGTCATGCTATAGGTGCGATAAGACACCGATGGGTATTGAGGATGAAAATGGAGATGAGGTTTTGAGCTACCTAGTTTAGGCATGGAGGTCAGAATGCAACTATCAGGTCGCGAAATAACCACGTCAAGGTTTTGCCGTCTCCATTGCTACCCTAATTCAGTACTTCTCAAGAAGATACAACCAATCCTCGGAATATTCAAGAGGTTTTCTTCCAATTCCATTCATGAAATCTGTATTCAAAAATAGGGAATGGTAATGAGTCCCGTGATCGAGGAGAGAAGTGCATAGGTAACCAACCAAACCCTCAGTCACTCTTGTCCGTTTGCTAGCAAGATCCGCCCACCATCAACACATAGCGATATTCCATCCACATATGACTGGGAGTAATGTTAGAGTGAAAGTTGATAAAGAAATACAAACGGACAAGCATCGAAGCACGGGAAGACATACCCCAGCTCGACTGGCCAGATATAGAACCGCGCTAGCAATGTCTTCTTCGTTGCCGGGTCTCTTTGCAGGAACCTTGTCAAAAAGTGAGCTGAACATGTTACCGGCCTCGCCAACAGGATTCATCTTGCTCGGCACGACTGAAATGTGTCAGTTCCGATGAGGGTTGGACAAGGTCTCTGGGGTCAAGCTGTTGAACTCACATCCGGGATTGATCCCCGTCACTCGGACGTAGAATCGACTGAACTTTGCCGCAAGTAGTCGAACCAGATGGTCTGTCGCAGCCTTGCTGCTGGCGTAACTGGTCAAATCGACGTTGGTAACATTGTGCATGCTGGCACAGGAGCTGGTGATGACGACGACGCCGCGGCCATCGTCTCGACCTCGGCGCCCGTTGCCAATGTCGAGCTGCGATGCTGCGGACAGGAGAGGCAGAAATGCAACAGACAAAAAGTAGTGAGCTGTGGTATTAATGCAGAACGTATCCGCCCAGTCCGAATGCCTCGAAGACCACATCGAAGCCTGAAGTTCCGAAAGAGATGCCGTGAGAACATTGCAAAGTTCCGGGGGGTCACGCCGAATACCCGCATTGGAGACAAGTATGTCGAGATGCTTCTCCTGCCGGCTCACCTGGGCAGCCAGATTGGCAATAGCCTCCTTGGAAGACACGTCGCAGGGAAGCCTGGAAACATTAGCTCTGTGTGCCTAACTACGCCAGGTCAGGTCGTAGACGCACCCAATTGCTGTCCCGCCTTGAAGTCGCCCCAGCTCGTTGAGCTCATTGACTCTGTCGTTGATCGGTTCGCTGGGTAGAGAAACCAGGTAGACTTTTGCGCCGTTGACGACCAGGCCCTGTGATAATATGTCAACTCTGACGTTTGCAAAATTTGAATGATGGTTTTGCAATAGACAGAGCCGCCCAGAAAGAACTCACCTTGCAGATCATGTAACCGAGGCCGCTGCTCCCCCCTGTGACGACGGCCACGTAACCACGCACACCAAATAACTGTGAGACATCAAGAGAAGAAGACATAGCTACGAGGTTTCCCAGGAGCTCATCAATAGCGTCAAAATGAAAACTTTTATCTTATTCCACAAAGGTCCGAGGCTTCCCTCCGAGGCTACAGCGGGGTGACTTGCACTGAGGTTCGGAGGGGCGCCCGAGTCGGACGTGCCGACGAGAGGAGGAGTCCTTCGGCAAGACAGATAAGGGCTGTTTGTTTGCGACTAAAACACCATGAAATCGATGTTCATCTACTAGGCTATGTGTCTAGTAGTAGCTGGCATTGAAACATATTTCTATTCTCATCCAAGTCCCTGTCCTTGGCCATGCCAACTCAGTCTGTCAAGAACATAACCAAGCCACTCGACACAGCACATCGCAATAGTATCCACAACAGATGGCACAGCTACTCCTTGTAGTGATCTTTGGTCCTCTCCTCAGCAGCCGTCAGACATTCATTCGTGGCCATCGTGTCCCGCGGAACGAGCTTCACCTTGAAATCCCGCGGGATAGCCACCAAGGCCGTCTTGAACTGGTTGTAGTCGACGTAATCCGTGTTTGGGGGCTCCGCCTCGCTGGCAACAACCTTGTACGTTGTCAAGAGGCGTATGAGGGCGGCGTACAGGAGCCGCGACGCAATGTATTGTCCCGAGCAGGCGCGAGATCCAGTTCCAAAGCTCAGGTGGGCGAGTCCGGCAGATTCCCTTTCTGCAGGAGGGTCGAGTGACTTGAGCCACCTCTCTGGATCGAATTTCCCAGCGTCGCTGCCGAAGTGATCGACGTCTGCAGTTTGTTAGAATGCGTATATCTGGCCGATACATCCGTCAGTTGACTTACCATGGTTACCAGCCTGCGCGTTGATCAAGATCATGGTCTTGGGAGGAATAATCGCGCCGTTCCAATTGACTTCGGTGACTGTCTTTCGAGGAAGACTCATGGCACTCACAGTGTAGTAGCGGGCTGCCTCTTTGATGATGGCATTGACGTAAGGGACTTTTTCCTCCACGAAGCAGCTTGTCCACGCATCCTGGACATTGGGATAGTACCGTTTGATATCCTCATAAGCACGATCCTGCCAAATCTGGCCTTCCGGGGTCGACAACGATCCAATCGCAGACGTGAGCGTGCCGGGAATCGTCTCAAATCCCCCGGAAACCAAGGATAGACAGATGGACGAGACCTCGACCCCCGTTAACTTGGACTCCTCATCCTTGAGAATTGCGGCCGAGATGCAAGGCCGGTCTGTGCCATTCTTGATCATGTCACGCACTTTTTGAAGGAGGAGATCGAGGTAGTTGTCCCGTCGCTGGCGCAGTTCCTTCGAAAGACGGTTCTTCTCGTTGGGCAGGTATCGCAACATCGGGACATAGTCTTGGAGGTTTTCCGACGCGCTACGCAGCAGCGAGATGGCGGAGCCAACATGAAGAATCTCGCGAAGTAGCTCGTCATAGACGGCGTCCATGCGAATCCCGTAACAAAGCGTCAAGGTCGTGTTGAGGGCATATCGTTGAATGAAGGGACGGACGTTCAGCTCGACTTCGCCGTTGCGGCTGTCCTTGTGCAAGTCACGGATGATGCAGTAGCTTTCCAGGTCGAACATGGGGTAGTAGTTTCTGAGCGCGGGCCTACCAAGTGTCGTGCCAGCCGCCTTGCGCTTCTTCTTGCAGGATTCATCCCAGGGAGAAGATCCGATAGTGAAGCCTTGCGTGCTGCTGATGATGCCATGGAATGTGTACAGCTTGGGACGGTCAATGACTGCATTTTGGTGTCCAAGGAGCATCTTCTTGCAATCGTCAAAGGAATTGACAACGACAGCTCTCGTGTTGCCAAGCTTAATCTGGAACACGGATTGGTTGTACTGTCGCCACCATTTTTCACAGACACTGGCATGATCCTCGCCGAGCTTGAGAAGATGGCCGAAAACCGGCACAGCCCCTGGTATCTCGGGCAGCCCCTTGATGTGAGGAATGTCTGTTCCAAAGGCAATCTGCAGACATGTTAGTGTGGGCTTCCTTGAGGGCATGGATAGGGAAGCTCGGAGACTGACGTTGAACAGGGCGTAAGATATGATGACGACGAGGACTGCGGTAGCTACAGGGATCAGGCTTGTGGGATGGATGAGGTCGTCGGTCACCCAGGGGAGCATCGTCAGGTCGTACTTCAGTGACATTTTGTCGGTGGTGGTTATCTGTAATTCTGAGTGTGCTAGAATGCATCGAAGAACGCGAGCGAGTCGTATTAAGTAGAACTAGCACTTTATTGGTATAAAGGTACTATTTCAAGATGAGTGCAATACTCCAGACCTGAGCAAGGGAAGATCCGCTCACCAATACGTATCAACACATTGGCTCAAGACCCTTGCATGTCGGACATGCCGACGATGAGGGGTGATACCCACATACCCCCAGTCGGTAGGGTCGAAAGCGAGTGATAAGCTCAGTGGCGAAAACGATTGGAGGGCAGCATTCGAATTCCCGAGTTGCGGCTATGTGGCACTTGGGATGATTCGGCTCCGGCATGAAGTTACTCTTGGATGATGTGGTGCGGCCTCGACTGTCACATCCATCCTCATTCCAGAACAGAGGCCAGCACCACCCGCACCGTCGCCAGCACGGCCCGGCTCATCATTCGGCGCAGAAATTAAGCATCATGGAGATTGATCAAATAGTTACCAGTCAAGACTCCTTTAGCGAAGCGGATGAGACGCACTTGAAGGATTTATGCGTTTTGGAACAACTCTCAGTAGATGCAGCAAGAGCATGGCTTATGGACCGCAATGTCGGCCGAGGAGCATCGCAACATATCGAGCATTGAGCGTTGACATTAACACTATTCTCGGCGATTGTACCACAGTCAATTGTGGAATACGAATCTCGATGTTGACAGTTTCCTTTGTCGTGCGTGAGCTGGAGTTGTTGCAGCTTTAACCTGAGTAGTACCTGAGCAGGGTGAGCTGGACTCTTCCTGCCCACCACTGCAGTGTCTGGTCAGGAAGTCGTGCATTGGTGGCTGTGCAATGCGCCGATAGTCCCTCGCTAGCGACAACATCCATGCTCGTCTTCGCTCGGCTCTCACCGTCAAACGGGTGCACTTAGCGGTCCAGGCACTTTTAGATGTGCAATATGTCAAGGCGATGGGCGGGGACTGAGTTGAGAAGAACTGGATTGTCCTCGCTTTACACAAGCTAAGAATTGACATGTTGAGGCAAAGTAAGAAGCTCAGAGTGAATAACTCTCGTAACTAGATAGCAACTAATTTGACCACCTAAGACCTCCCTCCATCCAAGTTTTCTTGGGTGAAGGCGCGTAGAATAGTCCCCTTTTTCAGTGATTGGGTTCTGGAGGGAGGAAAGGGGGGAAGTCTCATAGCTACTGGGTTGGGCAGATACCCAGCTGGTATAAGCGATGCGTCGTTTAGACCTATCTTACACCTCAAGCGGCCCCAAAAGTAGCCCGCGTGGTCCCGCGTTTCCGCCTCCAGTTCTGGTCCCACGGCATCTGGACGGAGGCATAAAGCCAATCTATCATATCATTTCATCTAGCTATTTCCCCCATTCTTATACCGCACAGATATCGGAGTGCGGAGTTTCATACTGTCCGATGATACGTATCTTAGAGCCGAATGCATTGAACCCTTCCCAATGACCTAACGGTTTGCGGAGAGAGAACATTTCAACGCCGAATAGAATTTTCTCCTTCCAAGATAATAGAATTCACAATTAACTTCTTAGGGGTCGTACATTGATTGGGCCTAGCACCATCTCGCTTGTGCATTGTTAGCTGTGTCCCAAGATCAATAGAGCAAATTGCACCAACTTTCAGCTGAGTCAACACTAGGAACACGGCTTAGACTATTTATCCGAAACGACATAAGAAAACAAAAGCATCCCATAAACCTCCAATAGCTCCCTACAGTCTTGCCTCTTAAGATTGGAAAGGTTTCCTCACGCTGAATCCTTAGAGAGAGATTGTAATATCTGTAAAGCACACCCCGTTAGCGGCTTCATTTATAATCTCCCAGCAGGCAGTACTAAGGGAACTCACCTTCAGTGTTAGGGGAAATCCGCTAATGGAGACGGAGCGTAATGCGTCGGACTGTACATCGATTCGCATAGGAGTTTTTGTGTTATGTTCGCTGATCTCGACTTCCGACTTTATTGGCTTATTCGTAGGGATGCTAGGCTTGCTGTGAAACTGGTCCTGGAACCGGAACTTTGCGATGTGAGAAAAAGGTTTTATAAAGCCCTTTTCGGTTAGTACTAGACGGCAGTAGATTCATCCATCGACGACAACTCCCTTATAGAAAGTCATTACTAGTCTTACTAGCCGGAAGGAAATACAGGCTTGCCTGAAGTCTATCAGCAAGGCTTTGCAGGATTTCTCCTTGCATATTTCTATTAATCGGAGACAGAGAGAATAATGAGCCATAGGGATTATTAGGGAAATGATGATTTGTCGCTGCTTTCTCCAGTCTTCCTCTAAAATTGTTAGACAGAAGGCATATGCTGTGGTGTCACGTGTCCATTAAGTGCATAGATGCAGTAATTCCTTCGGGGGACAGAGACACTTCACCAGAGACAAGACACAGCGAAAATTCACTGATCTGACTAAATGGACCGATTCCACGTACCTTTTAATAGAACATGCTGTCCGCTGGGCCGTCAACTAATTATAGCCTTCATGAAACCATGCTGCGACGCACATCCCGGTTGACGGCGGCTGCACAACAGGTTCCATTGGTCCAACTTGTTGGGGGCTTCTCTTGATTCGGCCAAGCAACGGGGCCACCTTCCTTAACCGCCCAGCTACAGATAACGTCGAACCAACATGCGTCAAAGGCACAACCAACAGATGTTGTGCTTCCTCCTACGAGTTATTTAACTTGTCGTGTGAGCCGAGCCATACTGTCCCATCAATTCCCTTCAACTCGTACATCCGTCACTTACTAGGATGGCCAATCCTTCACCGAACCCTCCCTCGGCTCTTTTCGAGGCTTTGTCACTGGGTGACCAGTCTCAGCAACAAGAGCACCAATCAACAAGGCCACTCCAATTCTCATTTTCCTCTTCTACCTCGGCTTCTAATGCCTCGTCTGCTGAACCTTTCGTCTTTGGTCAGTCATCACCCAAGGCTCATCCATCCCCAGCAACAAAGCAACGCAGCAGCCCAGGGATTGTATTTCGCTTCGGCAGCCATGATCAAGATGCTTCATCGTTCTCCTTTGGCGACCTTCACAATGTGACCCCGCTTCCATCGCCTTCACCTTCTCGCGAGTCATCACCACAACCTCCCGCTTCTCAATTGCAATCACCATTCAACTTCAGCCCAACTCCGCCCAATCACAGCTCGCGACCAGCATCTGCAAGCAACCCTCAAACACCCTCATCATCACTCCTAACTCCGTCTAGCCCACCATGTGTCGCTAGATATCGATCTCTATCAGTCGCATCGTCATCACCCTCGACTCCCGGTCAGACCCAAGCCGAGACGCCATCCACTGCCCAGTCTCCGAAACCTGTCATCCCATATGACGCCAGAGATGAGCCAGCACCTCCGCATGCTCTGTTCACATCCCTCTTCCAGGATGCGCTCAAACATGGATCTCAAATCGCTCGGGAAGCCGTCCTTGCTATCGAGACGATGACCGCGGGGCGCCCAGCAGAAACGGATCCAGAAGTGACCAAGTTCCTAGAAGACGCAAGCGGCTTGCAAAGGTTCCAGGGCACCGACACGCGGACCATTGCTATACTGGGAGACTCTGGAGAGGGTAAGAAACCTGTCCAACCAAGCATATCCTATTGTCAACGATGATGCTAATTCTATAACACAGGAAAAAGCAGCTTGATCAACTCACTCCTTCACTTTCCAGGAGTTGCTCAGACGGTACGTTCCTCACACAGGTGTTTGGCCCTTCGGGATTGATGCTGACCGTTGATGGCATAGGGTGACATTGGCTCTGCCTGCACCTCTATAGTCACCGAGTATCGACAAAAGAAGGCAGAGCACAGGGCTCCCATCACCATCGAAGTGGAATATCTTCCAGCCCCTGAGATCAAGGAGCTTGTAGGCGAGCTTTTGTGGAGTTACCGACAGCTCTTTCTTCCTGGCATCGAGTCGGATGAAACCTCGGATCAAGACTACGCTCGGTACACGCGAGAATCGGAACAAGCATGGTCTGCGCTTCAGGCCGCGTTCAAGCACAAACGACAATTCACCCAACGGTTTGCCAAGGATATGTCTGAGGGTGCCCTTGAGAGAATTGCTGACCAGCTGATTGAGTGGACGAGTGAAATCGAGTGGCCGACCGGTGAGGTTGATGGGTTTTGGACATGCACTGCCGAAACAGCCGAAGAGTGCGTCGAGCATACAAAGCTCTTCATGCAAGACAAATATTGGCCATTCACTAAAATCATTCGGTAAGCAACACGCTTCTTTCCATCTCCTCGGTCTAACAGCTTCAACACTAGTGTTTACCTCAACTCTCAAGTCTTAAAGACTGGACTCGTTCTCGCCGATTTACCAGGTAAGTGCCTCCAACCAAACATGAAAAGGGGATTTGCCACTCACCTAATTTGCTGAAAGGCCTCCAGGATACGAATTTGGCAAGAGTCCGGGCAACGCAGGATTATCTCATCAAATGCGACAACATCATCATCGTGGCCAAGATCTCCCGTGCCATCACGGACCAATCCCTCAAGTCTTCCCTGTTCTTTGTCCTATCTCGTCATGTACCAACGGAATGGGAACAATCCGGTGCCCGGAAGTTCAAAATTGCTGTGGCTTGTACCAAGTCAGAGGTAATCGTTATGTGGTGGTCTTCGACTCTTCACTGGATATTAACGCGTTCGATTAGGATATCACCCATCGTACGGCGCGATCCGAGTTTTGTGGCCCAGGCAAGAGGATTCCACTCGAGGTTATCGCACAACTGGATAAGGAGATTGAAACTGCAAAGTCTTCTGGGGATAGAACGAGAAAGAAGGCTGCCAAGAAGAGGTGAACCATAACTTCTCTCGTGATACAGTTTTGATCTAACGTGGCCACAGGCAAGAGCTTCTCCTCGTTCAAGCTCGAAATGAGCATGTCAAGGAGAATCTACAGAATGTCTACGCATCTGAGATGGAGGGCAGAAGCCTGGATATCTTCTGCATATCCAATAAGTGGTATGAAAAGTACTGTCCAAAGGGAAACACCGAGTTCGTACAAGCTTCTGGTGTCCCGGAACTTCGTCGATTCTGTCACAGTCTCACTGCGGATGCTCAGTTGAACGAGGCAAGGAACTTCCTCGGGCCTAAGCTGTCGGCACTTCTCAACTCGCTCGATCTATGGGCCAGCAGCTCACTAAACAAGCCAGAGGAGAATGAAGTCTTGGATGACTCAATCTACAACGAGCTGGACAAGGCTGCAGCCGAGGTAATCACCGGACCTAACACCCACATTCTAATCTTTCATACTGATAAAATTTCTAGATGGCTGAATTAGTCGGCAACTTCCAACGAGAGTTTAGCACGTGCTTCCAGGAGCAGGTGATGACCTTTTTCGGTATGTGAATGCCCATCTTATGTACCTTCATGGAGCAGCATGCTGACTTTGGATAAAGCTAGGAGAGACAAAGACTGGGACCGGGCTGCAATGAAAGAAGGCCAGGAGTGGACGACTGTAAGTACTCCGAGCATAACTTTAAATCCGAGACGAACCAGAGCTAAGATTGCCTTCTAGTGGCACTGGAGTAATCCGACACTTGACCCCCCCATGCTGACATTTTCGACTGACCATGGCATCATAGCTCAATACAACGCATGGTGTCTTCATAATGGTAATCATGAAACCATGAAGCGGGGACATGAGAACTGGAATGCGAAGATCATCTGGAAAATGCGAATGGAGCTGGAGGGTCAATGGGACCTTGTTGAAGAAGAGGTGTCAGATGGCTTCTCGGCCATTCTCAATGAGGCGAGAAGTCTTTTGGAGACACTCAAATCGGGTTTACGAGGTGAGTTTTTGATCCATGACTGAAGACCGTCAGAATTACTAAGAATATCTGCAATTGAGACTTTGTACCATCTCAGTACGCAGATTCCCTAGTCAACGGCATAGGTTCCCAATTCGAGGACCTCCAGTATGGGATCAGCAGAGAGCAGAGGACATTTCTTGGAGAAGTGAAGTACGCTTTCACACATGCCACCAATTGCCAATCGTTTTCATGTAGTATTGGATCGCTGACGAGTTTGCAGGGCCATACGCCGGTATGCATCGGAGTCGAATTACAACTCGTACATCCTTCAAGATATGATGCCAGTGTATCGATCCGCGGCTAGCATCAGTGGTATGTTCATGAATCACTTGGAGATTTCAAAAAGGGGGCCTGCAAACGTGCCATCCTCCAAACGCGGCAAGCTAATGAAGCGTCCTCTGAACAGGCACTGGCAAAGCTAGACGTCAAATCTCAATTGTTCAAGGTCATATTGAAGACGGAATCGTGTTCCCTCAGCTTGCCATCGCAATCGCCAACAGTATGAACAATTTGGTCGCAACAAGGGGGAGGAAGTTGGATGAGATGTTTAGCAATGTCCTCAAAAGCATCCGAAAAGATGTGGATATTGTATTCCGATCCCATCCTGGGTTGCAAGCGAGGCCGACGATTCGTGACGAAGAAAGGGAGAGCCGGGTTCGATGCTTTGCGGGCGAGGTAAAGAGTCTGAAGCAGAGACATGAACGTTTGCTACAGAGCATCGAGTCACTGTAGTGCAGTTGATTTCAGCCTTTGGAGTATTTCTTTATGCTTTTTCTCGCGTTGCACTAGTTTTATTACGAAAGAATTTAAATTGAAAGGTGAATACGAATATCGCTAGGTGGCTCAAGGCTTCTGTACCGAACAAGTGAGGTAGGTGCCCAAGTGCCTACCGCATCTTCTCGGATAATGCCCAGAGCGATAAGCCAAGACTCTTCATTCGTTGCCACCAGCTTCCTTTGACGGCCCGTCTCTTTGCTAGATCATCAAGTTTGCTGGAATGACCACATCCATAGACCAACATCTCATGCCGTACTTCCTGCAGTCCAGTACTGCAGTGGGGTTCCTTCTTCATCAACGACCGTCAGAGAAGGAGGGTCATCCAAGGATGACCACTGCAGCTCTGAATCCACCTTTGAAAGTTTGGCTTGCGAGGAAAGGCGGGAGGCGGCCTGGCGGGAGAAGAAGGCAGAAAAACAAGGACCGCCAGATGTGGTCGCCGTCGGCGAAAAAGCCGAATCCCTGAGCCGAAGCGAAGACCAGAGCACCCATGACGTGATTCCTCTCGACGATGAGGATCGCGCTATTCTTGCTGAAGTCGACCAGCTTCGCCGCTCTCACAAAGTGCTTGATGACGAGGTCATCTCTGATGAGATGATCAAGTTGGTCAAGCGGCAAGTTGAGTGTGTCGCACTTCAACAGGATTTCGAAGCCTGTGATGAGACCGAGGACGACGGCGACGACGACCTTGAAGAATGTTTAGTTTAGGATACCTCGACCTCTTCAACGTCGCAAACGAAGGAGTCCGGGTAAAGAGGGCTAATCCGGTCAAACCAGGCTCTGGGAAGATGCGAGTTGGCCGAACCGTGAAGTCTTGGAGGGAGGAAGGAAAGGATTTCCGAGGCAAGCTGTATCCTCACGTGCTGCCTAAGACTATCACAAAAGGCAATGTAAGGCATATCTGTATCTGAACGTTTCCTCGCGAAATGGATATCGGAGATGAAGGCTTAGTTTACGTCTCGATCGAGATATGCGCAGAGCATCTGACATACCCTGACAAATGAGCACAAGCAGCCACCGAGGAGGATATATGTCGTTGTCTCAGTTTCCGAGTTATCGGCAGGGACTCCAGGGGGAAAGGGGTTGTCTACATTCCCAAGTCTGACGGTCCATACGACGTGTTTCGTGCCAACACTTTTGTCGATTTCCTCCTCCATCAGAGGAGCGACCGGGAAATCGCGGAGACCCCTCTAAGGTATCTCTTCCTTCGAAAGGGATGTCCAGTTGAACTTGAGGGATTTGTCCATAGGGGGTATACGTCGGAAGCTGTAAGATCGAAAAGAATAGTTTTTAATAGGACGATTGTTCTCAAGCTAAGGTATTCCTGAAACTAAAAGAGCTAGCTGCTTATTACCTAATTGCGTTATAATTAAAGTCTAAGTATTATCCCTTGGCAAATCCTACCTCCATGTCAGGATAAAATTGTGAAAAAGAGTAATCCTTCTCACCGACGGGCAAGGTGGCCGAGTGGTTAAGGCGGCGGAGTTAAGTATTTTACTATCCGCTGGAGCAATCTTCTGGGGTTCGAATCCCCATCTTGCCATTTCTTTTTCGACTTTTTTTTGATGGTGCATCACACATGTAAGGAGCAGTTAACCTATCTATCATCAAGCCGACACATTCTTATCAGGCTGGTGGACTGATAAAACGAGGCTGGTGAGGTTGTAAAGAAGCTACCTGTACTAACTAAGACGTCACTTAACTTTCAGCTTCCTCCGTCTTTGCGACACTAAATCAAATCATTTACTTGGGAGTACGGGTAACCCTAAGGGTCCAACACCCAGCGGCTTCGGCGCTGAGACGGGAGGCTCCCTGCTACATCCGCTATCCCTCCATATCAGCCAATAGGCATAATGCCCCAAATCTTTTAGGTACCGCCAACTCCAGCAGACGCCCAGGCCACGGGTTTCCAGTCGGACGCAGAAGGGTTGCGTGTCGACAAGGTCGACCTAGCTTTATTGTGAGACTACAACATTGCATTTTACTACGACTTCATCAACCTTCGCGTGTCAGTGACACGATTCGGCCTCTCGGGAACTAGGGTATCATACGTATCTTTTCACCCTGATTTGCAGTTGCCGTACTAGGAATTGCTATTCCTCCACGATTTGCCGTACTCCGGCTTCCAGAACCAGTGAACCACCCACCAATAACGGCGCCGATCCCAACCCGGATCCGCGCCTCTACTCACCGGGGCCACTTTCATACGTGACAGCAAACTATTACAAGACCGAAACAATAGACTTGCTCCTGGAGCACGGGGCGAGGCTTGACCGTTCGTGGGCACTCGGGGCTGCTGCGTGGAGGAATAATGAGACGATGGTACGGCATCTGCTACAGTGCGGAGCGGAGCACGACAAGGACCTTGATAGGTACACGAATGCATCTCCAGCCCTTCATGGTGCAGCAACTAGGGGCCATGCTGGTATTGTGAAGATATTTCTTGAACATGGTGCAGATGCCCATACCAAGGATAAGCAGGGCAAAACTGCTATGGAGAGAGCAGAAGAGGCAGAGGCGAGAGGAGGAGATCGGAGAGAAGTGAAGGAACTTCTAGAGAAATGGAAGTAAGGAAGTAGGTAGTTTGCGGAGACTATTAGCAACGGCTTAAATGGACTTGATTCATATTAGGTTTTAAGGCTTTGTCGTTAATGTATGTGCACGACATGTTAATCTTGATATGATGAATCTATTCTTCAGCGACTTGATACGAGACGGTTGACTCGCATGTCTCGCCAGCTAGGGTGGAAGTGGGCGACTAAAGGAACTTATTTTCTGGATGTTTCGCTCGATACATATTCAAGTCATTCTCGATTCAGAGCAGGCCGAATCCCAAAACCGTCTTGCCTTCTTCCGACACGTCATTGAAACCCTTGTACCCCTTCAACTTGGTCTCGTCATTCATCACACCCGGACAGTCGGGAGGATCTCGGCCAGCCAGCGCGGCTTCAAGCTGCCTCTTCACATACTCCTTGTTCCGGGCCGTGGTCGGACATGCAGCCACGTAGACCACGCTTGCATCCCCATCACCGCAGTGTTGAGGGTCGACAGCGTGACACATCTACATCACATTAGCTTCACAGTGGACTTGCACCAAGGCCAATTCGCCACTTACATCTGTGTGCCACCAGACGGTGTCGCCTGGACTCATCTCCGGGATATACATGAGACAGTCCTGCAAGCGGAGGTGAGGGTGAGAGCTTGGGCTTAGTCGCTGGCTCTGCTCCATGATGGTTCCAGGAAACCAATTCGATTCGGGGTCAAAAGTCCACTTCTCGGCATCCATGACATCCTCCTTGTCGACTGGAGGTGCAAAAAAGGGCCTCAGCATGAGATAGGCAACGACAGCCTTGACCTCGGGATATAGCAGCAGCGTACCGCACGTCTCCGAAGTAGGCGTCAGTGCCGTCCAACCCTGAAAGGCGCGAAACACGACAGAGTGCGCCTTGGCCTCAAAGAGGAATTGGTCGGCGTCCTTGCGAACGCTGAGGTCGTAGGGATCGTGCAGCTCTGGATGGCCCGACAGGATCTTGTCGTAGACTCGGCGATATTGCGCATCCGCCCAGCGGCACAGACTACCGGCGTCGATGTGCGGACCGAGGCCCAGGAAATGTTGTCCCGGCGGGCGAATGCGGGCGGCGTCGGTGTAGCTGAGGGGATCGGGAGATGTTTCGCCCGAGGCGTCGTGGTACAGCGAGTTGAGGGCCTTTTGAAGCAGTATCTGGTTGGGATGGGTCCGGATTGCGACTTGAGTCGGGGAATTGTAGAGATTGATCATGACGCGACTGTCCGACGGCCATCCAGGGATAGCACCTTCGTTCTGAGCCAGGAAGTCCTTGAGGTCGTGAAACTTGGAGGTTGCCTCCTCGCTGGTGAGGACACCTCGGACAATGCAACATCCACTCTCCTTCAACTCCAAGCGTCGTGCATCCGATAAACCGCCGTCGAGGACCTCGGCCATTTGGAGAACGGGAATGGCCGCATTTCCGAGCTTGGCCAGCTTCTCGGTGGCTTTCTCGAGATCTTTGCAGACTTTCAACCAACCCTGACGCAGCGCCTCTTCTCCGTACTGTGAGATGACCTCGGCCTTGGCCTTTGCAGAAAATGCGAATGTGTCTTGAGAGACGTCCTTTGATGGGGTGAGAAACTCTGCCCAGTCGGGCCAGTTGGTGATTTTGCCAGCCATTGTGTGGGTTGGGAGATGGAGGATTGCTCTAAAACGTTGTCTGGATCTGTACTCGGTAGTTTGGCGAGGATAATGTATAAGCGATGACAGTCGCAACGGGGCAGCTATTCCCTTTCCGCAAGTCGCATATCAAGATCTATATGTCGTGAGTCGCGTACATAACCCCGCATCTGATCGGCGAAGGAGAGGTTGGGAATAAGGCGGACGCTCCGATGGCCTTGGCACAGGCTTATCGGAGCAAGGAACAACGCTGGGGACACGGCTGGCGGACACGCCGACGACCAGGCTCAACCCCTCAGCGGGCGCTCACCGTTCACCGATAAGATATACTCAGGTTCCCTCGAACCAACATATCCGATTCCAGCAAGATGTCTCCCCATGTTTGACCATTCCCTCCACGATTGAGTCCCTGTATCTTGATATGGCCTGCTTGTCAATGCGCGGCCGCGACTATATAAACGTCAACTGAGCAGCCTCGCCACCATTCCCTCCAACCAACAAACCACAGAGGAATTCTCGCCAATCAGCTGAAACCATCGAACACAGTCACAACGCAGGCAACATGTTTGCTCTCAACAAGATGATGTTGCTGGTCTGCCTAGTTGCAGCACTCAACTGCGCAACCATTGGCTACGACGCCAGCATGATGTCTTCTCTCAATATCTTGGTTTGGCTCTCTCCGTGTTCCTTCATTTTTCCATACTAACCAAGTACCATAGTCGGAGTTCCAGACGCAGTTTGGGATAGATACACAGCTCAAAGGACTTTTGACGGCCTCACAAAACCTCGGCTCCATCGTTGCTGGCTTGTTTGTCGGCAATATCGTCGACAAATTCGGTCGCAAAGGCGGGATCCTCCTTTCCTCGTGCATCGTGCTCGTCTCCTGCATTCTGCATTCCACCGCAACGACAAAAGCGCAACTATTCGTCGGTCGCATCCTCCTGGGCGTTGCAAAGTCGGTCGACGTTGCAGCTGTACCGGCCTATCTCGTCGAACTCGCCCCTCCTTCGCGACGCGGTTTCGTCGCGGGTCTCTACTGGGCGTGCTGGCTTCTGGGCGCCATCATCTCTGCGGGGGTCGGCTACGGGGCGCGAAGCATATCAGGATCCTGGTCGTGGCGGCTCATCTGCGTTTGCATGGCCGGCCCGGCCTTGTCGTGCATCATCTCCCTCTTCTTTATCCCGGAATCTCCGCGATGGCTGATCTCAGTTGGTCGCGAGCGCGAGGGCCTCGACGTGCTCGCCAAGTTTCACGGAAATGGAGACGAGTCCGATCCGCTGGTTATCGCAGAGTACAGAGAGATTAGGGAGGCGTTGGCCTACGAGCACGAGAACCAGTTCGACTCGTACAGGGCCTGGTGGAAGGCCTTTGTGGCGTCCAAGGCAAACCTCTACCGGGCCTTTATCCTCATCACTCTCGGCGTCTTTGAGCAAACCATCGGCTCAAGCATTATTACATTCTACCTGAGCAGCGTCCTCGATCTGGCTGGTATCACCTCTGAAAAGCAGCAATTCGCCATCAACGTCAGTCAAAACTGCGTCGCCTTCGCCTCGGCCCTCGTTGGAATTTGCCTCATCGACAAGGTCGGTCGAGTTCCCATGTTGGTCGCGGGCACAACCTTTTGCGCCGCGGTTCTCGCAACCATGGCTGGCCTCACGGCGCAGCAGACGGGAAACTCGGACGGGAGAAACGGCATCATCGCAATGGTGTTCCTCTTTCAAATCGGATACTCGTGCAGCTGGACTCCCCTGTCCTTCTCGTACTGCGCTGAGATTCTCAACTTCACGATTCGCGCAAGAGGCATGGCGTATGCAATTCCATTCTCCCATTTTTTGCAACAGGTCTGACATATTCTCAACAGCTTCTACAGCATCTTTACCTCTGCGGCAGGATTCTTCAACCAATACGTCATCCCGATCGGTCTGGAGGGGATCGGATGGAGGTCAGTCAATGAAAGAGGCATCATCGTCACAGAGGCTAACAGAGTCAAGGTTCTACATCGTCGGTGTCGTCTGGAATCTCCTCGTCGCCACCGTCATCTTCTTCACCTATCTTGAGACGAGCGGCCTTACCCTCGAGCAGATTGACCAACGCTTCAACGGCGTCCCGCGTGACCAGCTGGTCGATATTACCGAAGTCTTCAATGGGACAAAGCCGACTGCAGATGGCGAAATAGATGACAAGGCCGAGAATGGTCGCACGACATCTGTTGACAAGGCAAAGGTTTAGCAGACCGATTGAGGTCGTGTCCCCGAACATCAGCGCATCGCGTCGTACCTTGCGTACATCTCGTTACTATACAGAAATATTATATCATTGATATTATCCTAGTTCTACAGAGTGAAATCAAAGAAAGAGTGAATCAACTCATGCAAAACGGTACTTCAGGTACGGGATCCAGTTCCTGACAAAGTTAACCGTTCCAGAGTCGTATAAGCAGGCGCTGTACACCGGATAGGTGAACTCCTCGGTCCATTCGCCATCGGTGAAGGTATCGGTCCTCCATTCCACGCAGGGGTAGTCAAAGTCCCAAGTGTTGAAGCGGTCGTAGCCAACGGCACCATGCGTTAGCTGGAGCTTGCCGGCACGAACGGCGAGCTTGCTCAGGTCGGTGTTGAGGGCGCTGAGGGCCTTGACCAGCTTGTCGACGGGGTCCTTGAGGTCCTTCTTGATGATGCCTTGGATCTGGATGAAGCCGTCGCGAACCTGCCTGCCCGTCTTCGTCTTAGCCAGCTCCTTGTTCTCCTTGAACTTAGGGGCCAGGACCGTTTTGATCTGAGACGCAGCCTTCTTGGCTCCGGTTGAGCGCTTGGTGAGCAGGACCAAGTGCGTGATGTCGTTCTTGAGCTGGTTGGCAGCGGCGGGCAGGTCCTGGATGAGTCGTCCGAATCCCTTCATGATGGACTTGAAGGATTTGATCTCGCCCTTCTCGAACTGATTCTTCCAATGGTCGACGCCGGGCATCACCTTCAAGGCGTTGTTCGCGTCCTTGGCACGGGCAGCCATCTTGGGAATCATGTTTGCCGCCTTGTCAGCTCCTGAGGGGATGGTCTCGAGATCCTTGGTGGTCTTCAGGGCCGTGGCAACTGGTCTTCAAGTCAGTGGGCAGTACCATGGAGCAGAAGCGACAGCGACTCACCATTGCCGAGAAAGGTCGAGGCGCTCTTTCCCTTCAATCCCTTGCACGCGTTCTTCTGGCAGATCTTCTTCTGAACGGCAGCGACCTTGGTAGCAGTGCTCTTGCGTCGGGACGCCACTGTCTTTGCGGCGCTCTTCACGTCGGCGATGCGCTTCTTGAGCGTGGTGACGACGCCGGGCCAGCTCGCGACGACACGAGCGAGCTCGCTGTCGCGGATGAGATCAGCATCCTCGACCCATCCGACGAACCAATCACGGACAGGGGCCCAGTCACACTCGGGGTCGTCTTCGGTGCGGTCGACGCAGGGGTTCAGCACCTCGACCAGGCTTCTATACTTGGGGATGTTGATCTAGTGACTGGTCAGCGCCGTCTCGGTAAATCGTCGCCCGCGGGGGTACAGTGGCCATACCTCGGGTGCCTGGAGCGCTTTCCAGCCGTCCTTGGGTTGGAATGTGGTTCCGATGGCAGACTTCTTGTTGTTCTTCAGGGTGTAACCGGAATCGACGAGGCACTATTGGGAGATGGGGTTAGTAAGTTGCCCTTTGGGCCTTTGATGACAGAGCGTCTGCGCAGAGACACAGAGAGGGTTTGCCCAACTTACCCCTTCCTTATAATATGCGTGATCCAGCTTCCAAGGATACGCTCCCGCCTGCAAGCTACCGTCCTGCCACACATCCTTCAAGTTCGAGTCTTCGATGGCGTCGGCCAGGCAGTTGCAGAAGGTGTAGGCCTTTTGAGTAAACTCCGTGTTGGGCAACACATCGTTGATGGCAGTGCACATGTTGACATCCTCAGTCAGGACCGTGATTCCGCATTGGACATCGCCGCCTAGGAAAGGTGGTCAGCAGACTTTATTTGTAGTGAATGCAGAAGGGAGGAAAGGGCGCGACAGTGAACAGAATACGTACAGAATTTGGGCTCCTGGCCAGTGGGGAGCTGGTAGTTCTCGCACTCAATCACGCCTCGGACGTCCCAGCAAATATCGTCCAGTTGCCCGGCAAGGACCGAACGGGCAGCCACCCAGGCGAGGAGGGTGAAGGATGAGCGATGCATCGTGGATCAGAAAACACAAACAAGATGCCAACGAATTCAACGGTACCGGCAGACGTCTACGACGTGGCCAGGACGGGACCACGAGCTGTTTAAGTAGATCCGGTACGGTTACCGAACAAAGGGGTGCACTGCTCTCTTTTTCCTGCCAAACTGAACGCTTTTCCCCTGATCCATCTGCGGAGAGTGACGCCTCGACCGCACTAAGTCGCCGCCACAGTCTCCCTTCTGACCAAAGACCTTTCCGGCCTTGCCTCAAGTCGCTTGGGCAGCCTGCAAAAGGGTTAGCATGGCGTCAAGCGCACCTCTTGGCAACTGCTGGCGCTGGTAGGGCTGACCCGAAGCATCCTGTGAAGGGGTTCAGCTCGGGCTCCAAGCCAAGCCACATTTGAGTTTTAATTTATGCTTATTGGGTGTCAGCACTGCCCGCTCCAAATTGCCTCGCAACTATTGATTGCAGCGGGCTTGGCACATTTCTAGGCTTCGGGCAGTCTCGATTCCGGGGCTGACTCCAGCTGGTGAAGCCCGCCGCTAGGGCCCTGACTGCCCCGAGAAATCAAAACAACAGGAAACCAATTGCTTGGCATTCGTTCCAGGCCGGCGAAACGACTCTCGATGGACGGATCCTGTGGGCGTTCTGGGGCTCACCCGCCGCAGCTGGTAGCCGGGAGCCGATAGTCAATAGAAACGACCTGCCGTCTATCCGTAGTCTGACCGCCGACTTGCGCCAAGGGCCTCGATCGTTTTTTCTTGCCCCTGACTTCCCGAATGACCATAAACCCCACTACTCGCCCTGATGAAGGGAGACTGTCGGTTGCAAGCCATTCCCTTTATTCCTCCTTGGAGCCTTCACATGATGTTTCACGATGCCGCGACAAGAGACCAGAATTCATTAGCTGAATGCGGCTGCTCCTGTTTCCGCGCGGAATACGAATACAGAACGCTCCTTGCGTACGAAGTGCACATCTCGCTCATCTTGTGAGTGTCGAAATTCCCCATCTCTCAGACTGATCCACGAATGTCACTACGTGCCGGTGTCGCGATGCCCCCGGAACGCGTCGGCAGGGGCGGAGACTAATTAGTCTGCCAGCTCATTAAAGAGGGACCGGCTCCCGAACCAGTGGCGAGATCAGGTTGGAAAGCACCGCGAGCAACTGTCCGTCCTTCGGACGCGTACTTATTCTCCCTCGCTAAGGTGTAGGCAAGAGGGCACCCTCTCGATCGTCCTCGATTTATGTAAACCGTGGGTGTACAGATACGTATGTACGAATACTTCATACTGTATCGTCCATCCTCCCTCCAACCAACTTTGTTGCACATTTGATCCTACTGGCTCCCAGCGACCTTCCCCTTTTATGTGTTTCTACAAGAATGCGCCATATTTCTCGCACATCTGGAGGTTTCGGACAAGTACTCTACGCGTAAGGCAATCATGATTAGGCAATTTAGTTCCGCGTATCGGGCAGTCTTCTGGCAGTCCGATCCAAAGCAATTTAGCCTTAAAGTGAGGAGCATGGCTCCCGGGTAGGGAGTCCCAACTGATATCATTTGTCATTATTCGACAGTACACTCTCTAATCGTACCTCTAATCGCTCTAAGATAATTACTCCATGGCTTATTTTCAAATTCGGGATAAATAATCATCGCGCCTGGTGAGCCAATACTCAGACTCCCTCCTTTGTAGGTACATATAAAACGATCATGGAACCGGTTCCGTCTTGAGATTTACTCATGCGACGAAGCTTTCTACCTAGGTACCAGAACAAGATTATTGCATAGAAAATCGGGAAGAAGCCATCATAAAGTCAATACCTTACTCACAACCCGTGGTCTAGGTCAAAAACTGGAAACGCTGAATGCCATCTGCTGTTTTGGTGCTTAACATTCGCCCCGGCGCCACTATTTTCCGTCTGGCGCTACGGGACGCGAACTTCGCCAACAGAATTCAAACCCGCGACACCGGAATCTGCGAACGAATCAGACAACTCCGTCTGTTCCAATCGGAGCCAGCAAACCCGCAGCCGTGCAGAATGCCGTTATCCCCTTTCGCCATTCGGGCGTGGGCTGACGACGTGACGGCCGATGCCCCCCTGAACCAACTACCGATGGCTGAACCCACGTCCAAGTTGCTTCGCGTTCCCCCCTTCGACGACCCTTTCGGCGCCCACCTCAACGATAACCATTTCTACGACAATCCTTCCTATGTGCCGACTTCAGCTCTGCAATATACGAAGCCCTCGAACCCGCTGAAACGCCGACGAATCGACAAGCCGCGCAGTAAACCTTCTACGCCTAACCGAGATCTTGAAACACCCTCCAACCGTCCTCCTCACGACTTTTCGCGATACCGACAGCCAATCAAGAGTGACATAAAACCCCCAATTCGGACCCGACATATCCCAAGACGCAACCGCCGCAGGCCGAACCGGAAACTCCTCGCAAGAGCTAAAGCACAACATGAACAGAGGTCGAAGAGCCAGAGGTGGAACGTTTGCTTTAGAAAAGTGCGAGATCTTCAGGGCGCTCTTCCAAATGATGCCCAGGAGCTTCTTGAAGCTCTCTCTGTGGTCGAGGCAAAAGAGGAGATCTTGCCGGCAATTCTTCGAGGGCATGTGGATTTTCGAGGCTCGAGAATTCGCCCTTTCATGTGGAACTCAAAGGAGGCCTTGGTTGCATCTTTTGAAGGCAGCCAGACGGCAATCCGTGAAAACGACAGACATTTGCGCCGCATTCTTGAGAATCATGCACAGCTCCGAGACATTGTTGACGCTTCCATTGATGCATTCAATCAACATCGTTCCAACGCCGCCTGGAACAGCCTTGTCCACGATATTCTTCTCCGCCATGTCACCTCCAACTTCTCTTTTCTTGAGGTTCTTCCCACTGGCACAGCCCAAATCTGTGCTGATCTTCTCGGTCGAACAGCCCTTTTTGACCCTGAAGATTCCACCCTCCCCCAACCGTCCAACTGCAGCGTGGCTAGCGTAAACAAGTTTGCTGGGCTGGATTTCTCCGAGGTGCAGACTCGGATAGCTGCCGCCACATCCACTTGCCACAAGATGTGTGACTTTGCCTTGGTGCTTCGTCCCGACAGCTACCTTCAACGCCTCATCGAAACATACTCGTCCTGGGAACCAACCGCAATGATTAACCAAAGCACGTACGAGGCCCTCAAGAACCGACCAGCTCCCATCTTCATCGAGACCAAATCGTCATCTGGCACTATGGACACCGGTGATGCTCAGCTTGGCGCTTGGTTGGCTGCATGGAACTTTAGGCAACGAATCAACATGGTCACAGGGAAAAATACGCGCGATAACACAATCACGATTCCCGTCATTCGCGTGGTGCGTAGCGTCTGGACTCTGCTTTTTAGCGTAGATTCGGACGAGGGCGTGGTAAGTCTGCTCTCTGCCTCCCCATCTTGGCTTCGCGATCTAATCATTTGAACAAAGTTCGTTATAGATGGGGACTTTCGGATAGGAGATACGAGCAGCATTCTTGGCATTTACCAGCTGCAGGCTGCCTTTTCAGTACTTGCGAACTGGATCAAGGACACCTACGAGCCCTGGTTCACTAACATTCTGGTTCGTGCAAATGCGGTCCAAGCCAGTCTCGATATATGGTAAAAACGGTGGCCGCCAAAGAAATAAGACACGGGTCGTTTATTCGACAGGGGCGGCAGCTTCTGACAAGAGTACGAATACTTGCATGTTTGAGGAGCGACTTGTATCACACTCTTGTCTGACACTTCTTCAGGATATCGAGTGGGTGAGTGACATGCTTCAATGGGTCGGCTATACTTCTGATGCTCTCAACCGACTGGTCTCTAGGGTCTGGCCTTGGTGGTTTGCAGACCGTCCCTTGATTAATGTTCGACACTTGCTTTCCGTCTGCGCCTGGCGGATAGGTGTGCTCGCTTTATCTGTGAACGACTTCAGAACATGTCATCGTTTTATTAACACCCATATAATCGGATCTACTGGCATGTAGAGACAAATGCACGGTCCCGGATGAACAAATCAACGAGGCATTGAGTAATTGCGGGGTTCGATGGTGTGAGCAGACGCGCTCGAGCAGTCACTCAGTGACCAGAGACATTCAGTGAATAAGTCGGCCATCCCGCCAGTTTTCAATTATGGGGAATAATGATGACATTCCATTTGGGCGAAACGGGAAATGATAAGAGGTATTTGTTGGGGCCAACTCGGCCGTCTCTTATCAATCTCTCTGGAACGCTATCTTTGCTAAGGTCTACACGAACACTTCGCTGCGCCATCATTCAGATCGTATTTGTCATCACTACCACAGCCATGAGACTTTGCACTGCATTTCTGCCTTTATGCTTGGCCGGCTGGGCCGTTTCTTCCGCAGCTGATACTCAGAAGCCGTTACCGACGTTGCCACGCGCGCCCTCATTGTCGTCCCTTCTCGATTTGCACAAATCACTCGTCCAAAGGCCGTCGGTGACAGGTGAGGAGGCCAGCGTGGGCGATTTCCTGAGAACTTATCTTCGAGACAAGGGCTTCACGGTGGAAAGCCAAACCGTCGAGGGCGATCGAGAAAACATCTATGCCTACGTCAACGACACACGAAAGACCAGGGTCCTGGTAACATCGCACATCGACACTGTTCCTCCCTTCTGGCCATATGAGAGACGAGGTGACGAGATTTGGGGCCGCGGAGCCGTAGATGCAAAGGGCAGCGTGGCGGCCCAAATCATTGCCGTCGAGTCGCTGCTACACGAAGCCAGTATCGGCCCAGGCGATGTCGCTCTGCTCTATGTGGTTGGGGAAGAGACGGGCGGTGCCGGTATGCGTGCGGCCAACGAGCTCGGCCTATCGTGGGAATCCGTCATCTTTGGAGAGCCGACTGAGCTCAAGCTTGCGCGTGGCCACAAGGGAGCAATCGGCTTCACGGTCAAGGCAAACGGGAAGGCCGGCCACTCGGGGTACCCGGAGACGGGAAGAAACGCCATCGATCTCCTTGTCCAGGGCTTAGCGGCCCTGCAGCTCGTCGAACTGCCTTGGAGCGAAGACCTGGGAAACACCACGATTAATGTGGGCAAGATTGAAGGCGGCTTCGCTGCCAATGTGATTCCAGCCGGCGCATCGGCGACAGCTGTAGTCAGAGTTGCAGCGGGCAGCCCGGAGACGATTCAAGACCTGGTTAGGAGCACTTTTGCAAGTGTTTCTTCGCGTCTCGAGGTCGATTTTACACCGGGCATTGGTCCTGTGCGGATAGATTACGATATTGAAGGTGCGTACTCTCGAGAAGAGCTACAATAAAATTACTGACCTTGGGCAGGTTTTGAGACTGTTGCCGTTAGCTACGGCACGGATATTCCAAGTTTGAGGGGTCAGCATCGGCGCTATCTATTTGGCCCAGGAAGCATCCTCGAGGCTCATTCTGCACATGAGCACTTGAAGATTTCGGACTTGGAAGACGCGGTTCGGGGCTATGAAATTCTCATCACAGAGTCTCTAAGGAGGGAGCCATTGACTGAAGATGAGTAAATGGGTTGGCTGGGCTAGATATATGGAAACTTCGAAACTAGTCAGACGATTTAGGTATCAACGTGCATCAGAGGATCGTGCATCCTTGCCTTCATCAACCTCGAGGTCGCCAGAATCGAATTAGAGACATAGAGTAAGGATGACCTTTGGATAGGCCGATAGGTCCTTAAGGAGAACAGGCTATCTCAGTATGGCTTGAGTAATCTGGGTGAGTGATTCTACAAAGAAGATGGCTTAATGACCGTGATCGCGGAGGGCTGGCAGGAAGGAGTATTTCTCTGGGATGTACGGATATCATGGCCAAAACAAAACCAACACCAACGGGCAACATTGTTACCCTACACGAAAGAATAGAACCCTATTTGATATTGATCACGGCCATATCTGAGCCAAGACTGTAACGGTCCTTATTTGGGACCAAAACCGAATGCTCTTTCTCGTCCGCTTCACCTGCAGTTCTGCTTAGCAGCTCCAGGGCCAATGCGGAGCGTTTCGTCGCGAGCCTGCTGCAGGATCGACTTAGCTCCAGAGTCCCCCAAGATAATAGAGATTTCCGAGATTGCATCTTCTAAGACCTTTGAGGTGTGGAACCAAAATCCCCGAGAACCAGCCCACACCACGTCAACCGTAATCCGAACCCCTGCGTGAAGGCTGAAAATCTCATCCAGGTCTGGCCCCTGAGCACTCGTCTCCCCTGTTGCAAACCAATATCTTGGCCTGGGCTACTGCCGTTGGTCCAGGCGGTGGAGTCCGTCAGGCCAACTCGTTCAGCTTTGCGTCCTCGCCAGGCCTCGTCTGGATGCCGTTTGAACTTGACCCTTGTCTGGGGCCATGTCGGCCGATCCAGGCCCCTGTAAGTGCCGAGTGGTAACGGTCCCTCTCGTAACTGCATACGAACTACGGATAATACATACATAATACCACCTCCTTGTCTCCTCATCCCGGGTCAACTCGTTTCTTTCCATTAGTTTCCGAGTCGTCTTTGCGCACTACGAATTCACGCCGCTACCATGCCGTTCAAACTACTCGACGTGGACATGGCCACCGACTTTGATGAAGTCATCGACTGCCAGTGGTCTGCGTACGAGAAGCCCTACCAAAGCTTCTTCCGCCTCTTCTGTCCAATCCTTGGCGACGGGCCTTCTTCCCGTGCAGAATCACTCAAGGCTTCTACAGCCAACCAGTTGGAGTGGCACAATTCGGACCCAACGAGCCGGTGGAGGAAAGTAGTCGACGCCTCGGGCAAGATTGTGGGTGCCTGTTTGTGGAAGTTCTACACAAACAACCCGTTTGCAAAGTCCGACGACAACCACTCGGAGGCTTATTGGTATCCGGAAGGTGAGACAAGAGACTACGTCAGCGAGTGTTTGCGACAATTCGACGCGCCAAGGCGCAGGATGGCAACCAGACCACAGGTTTGTGAGTGAACCGTCTCACCAGCTGCCGAGTTGGGCGCTAACGATGCAAGACCTGAACATCCTGTACACGCACCCAGACTACCGGCGCCAGGGCGTCGCGGACCTGATCTTGGCCTGGGGCAAGCAAAAGGCCGACGAGATGGGCGTCGAGATGTGGCTGGACGCGACCGAGTATGGCGTCCCCGTGTACCTGAAGCACGGCTTCACCGTGGTCAATGAGAACCGCCCGCAACCCACAAAGACCAGCCCCGGCGAGGCGTGGGAAAAGATTGACAGGGAGCTGCAGCCCATGACGTTTTGGCAAATGTGGCGGCCGATTGGTGGCGACTACGAGGAGGGCAAGACTGTGAAACCGTGGGAGTGACGGAGCGATGCTGGATTCGTATGTGCTGCAGTCTGTCCTCTAGAATATCGGACGGTGACATTGGTCGAGGGAGCGAGTGCGACGTGATGTTGGCTGCAGGGTTGTATTGGTGCCGAGTAGCTCGGCTTGGAGTGGTTTAGCTGCGCAAACATGCTAAGACGCCTGCGATACTAATTTTTTTTCTTTTTCCTTTTTCCTTTTGAGAGACGGCATCTTCTTGGCCGCGCCGGCACTTCTTAATGGCCGTGTCGGATGTGCTCCAGACTACATAGGACGCGGGATGTTTCCAGGGATACCGCGCCACAACTGAACGAAGCAGCAGGACCTGCAGCAGTGCAAGATGCATGTGACTGTTGGTGATTGTCCAACCCGACGACGGGGGATATCCCAGGCTTCGTAGCGGGTCTGGGTGATGAGATGATTCCTTCAGGCGGGAGAGAATGGTCCGTTTCGTATGGACGGAGCAACCTAAGGAGGCTGCAAAGTTTGCAAACTCTTGGGACTGGACGGAACTGGAATTCGATTGGCACGGTCGAGCAGCTACGCCGCCGGTTAGATTCCCGACCGATCCGTTATTAATGAGATATTAATGCTTGGCGAGCATGGTCCGACCAAAGAATTAAGCTGATGGTACGAGCTCATCCTTGTTTGACCTAATTCTCTCTGGGAAGTCCTCAGTGACTGCGTGGGATTTTCCTTTTGCCCTTTTTTTGCTAACCACTCGTCCCTCCGTTCTCCGGACCAAGGAGTGAATGAATGGCTGGGGTTTCAAATGGGAGTAGAAAAAAAGAAAGCAAAAACCGGACCACTCCACTCCCTCCTACCCGTCCCTTCCTTCGGAATGGACTCGGCTGTTTTAGAATGCCCATGGTGTGTGGCCAGTCACAGCGCAGTGTGATGATGTTTGCAGTAGACTCAATCTTTGGTATGAGTCCGTCACCAAGTTTGGGAACTTGGGAACACCCCCCAGCCCCTTTCGGACTTGGAATCGACCAACAAGCTTCCGAATTCTGGTTTGTCGGGTTTTCTTTTTTTTACGATGAGGATGAGACAAGATGCCTCCCCGGGTTGCGAAGCTGCGACGCACTTGCTCGCCCTCTTTCCGGGCCGTTTTAAGGATATGCCCTAGGGTTGGAATTCACTTATGCGTCATTTCGCCCATCAATCATTCATCATTCTTTACTGTTGATTCTTGATGTCTTTTCTGATCCCAGTCCTTCCTTCCAAAGCGAGAGTAATGCTCTTGTCCGTCAATCCTTCTTCAAACCGACATGTCTGCGCCAAAAGTCATCACCGACAACAACAAGTCTCCGCTCGTCCAGGTCTTGGCCTTGATGTTCCTCGTCACGGCCATTCTCGCCTGTCTCGTCCGCACAGTCACAAAGTTTCACATGATCAAGACGCTCAGGGTCGATGATCTCCTCGTCGTGGCCGCCACTGTAAGTAGCCAGAGACTCACTCGCGCGTCCCCCCTCCTGCATGAGCTCATGACTGGGTGCGTGACAGCTTTTCGCCATCGGCCAGTCCATTGCCGTTCTCGTTGGTTGTGAGAATGGACTCGGAAAACACGTCGACACGCTGAGCTCAAGCAACGTCGACACCTTCTTCAAGGTAGGTAAGATACAGTCGTGGATGGCTCGCAACAGTATTGACCGGTTTCGCAACAGAGCCAATATGCCGCCAGCGCCCTCTTCATCGCTTCCCTGTTCTGCTCCAAGCTATCGGGCACCATGACCCTCCGCATCATGAGTCAAAAGAGTCAGAAATGGATCATCATCGGCGGCGAGATAGTGGTTTGCCTTTGGGGCCTTACTGCCCTCGTCGTCAGCCTCTTTCAGTGTCAACTCCCTTCACCATGGAGCTACGCTGACACTGGTCGATGCATCAACCAAAAGATCTTTTGGACCGTTTACTCCATTGCCAACATCATAACAGACATTGCCATCGTCATTATAATGGGCGAAAATGTGCTCAAGATCCAGACATCTTGGTCCAAGAAGATTTTGGTCATGGGCGTGTTTGGCAGCCGCATTCTGTACGTATATACCTCGACGCCACATAGCTAATTGCTAACAAGGCCATCAAGCGTCACACCAGCCATTGCTGTGCAAATATACTACTCCAACATGGCCCTTGCCTCCGCCGACTTCACCTTTTCCATCTGGCAAGCCGCTATTTCAATCCAACTGGTGCAATGTCTTGCCGTCGTCACCGTTTGCATCCCAAACCTCAAACCCTTCCTCGACAGCCTGGAGTCGGGCCAAATCCGCGTCGACGACCTGAGGCGACAGGGCAAGTCCAGCACGGGGTATCCGACCAACAAGGGATACGCCGGCTACAAGTCGGGACAGAGCAGCGGAACGGGCTCTCGCTCGAGGTCACGGCCGTTTGAGTCGGTCGACGGGCCCAGCACGACCGACTCCCAGATCAGCAACGTGCACGAAATGGTAGTCTTCCCAAAGTCCAAGACACAGGCAGCTGCCAAGATGGCCGAGGGGGAGCAGGGTCCGGCTTGGGATGGGCAGAGTCGCGCCAGCCATTCCAGCCAAACGATACTCATCCACCAATCGTGGCGAGTCGACGTGGAGAGGATGCACGAAAGGGGCCTGGGGCAAAATTGATAGACTACTCCGTACTGTCGGTAGCAAATAGAAACACTGCAAGCGAGCAACCTGGTGAAATGGGACACGCTGTCCTACACGCTTCCGAAGCCCATCAGGGTTAAAAAATGCAGACTCCCGCATCCGTAGAATTAACGACACTAGAGCCCCAGACTACCCGTAAACGAAGGAGAAAAGAGGCAACAAGCATTCCCGCATCCCGCGGCAGCAGGGGGAGACCACTTTAAGGGGACGGCGGGGAGGGCTCCGCCGCTCCATAGATCAACAAGGTCAAGAATGTGCGGCTGCCCCGAGGAATGATACACGTACCGGCGGGCGGTAGTGCAGGACCAGCTTTGCAGGGATGGCACGCTTGATTGGACCGTTGGTTGCGCGCATTGCAGGGGAGGATGTGACGATGAAACGTAAGTGGTGCCGAATCGACCGAGGGGGGGGGGAGACAATGGACGCGACAATGGAACAAACATGCCATATGAAGGGTGAGCACCGAATTCCAAGGACCAACTCCAAAGCACAAGTTGATTGCTTGAGCCAAGCTGTTTGCCCAAGCCAAGCCCTACAATTGAACTCGCCACGCCACCCGTTTAATAACTGGTGAGCATTCCTCCAGCTTCCCCTATACTTGCCCTTCCTGGCTCTAGTCTCCAGCCGCAGCCGACTCTCCGACAAAAAAGCAATATCAAGTCTTTAGCCATGAAGCCATTTCCCAGGTAGCGACTCCCACACCATTAACCGTTTTAACTCTATTCGTGAGTGCCGCATCCTTGAGGGGCTTTTTGTCCAGGACCCCGGAGAGCCACCAAGACGGCTGCAACTCCGCCCCCATGCATCGGAGGGCATCGGAGTATTCGACAGTCTTCCGACGACCAGGGAGGGGGAAGGGGGAAGGGGGAAGGGGACAAAGGCGTGGGAGCATGAGGACGGATACAGGACCGTCGTCGTATGCACTTCGTTAGGTGCATACCTCTCACTTGCTTGGGTCGTCCATGGTTGGTCCTCTGGGCCTTCCTGGGCGACTTGCCATTGCTGTTACATCGTCCTTCTTCCTGCATATTTCTTTTCTCAAATTTTTTTTCCATCTCGTTTTCGGGCTGTCAGCAGTCTCGCCTCTCCCTTCAATTCCTTCAATTCTTTCTTGTTTGATCAATTCATCGACAACTCCAGTCTCTCCCCAATCGCAAGATGGGCAGCCAAACCTCCAGCCACGAGTTGGGCAACATGGCGGCCATCAAGGGCCACAGTGCCCATGTAGCCATCGAGTCCGAACCCATCTCTGCCTCCCAGTCGAGCAGCGATTACACGGACAATGACCAATTGGCACGATTGGGAAAGAAACAGGTCCTCAAGGTACAGCATGAGCACACAATGTCAAGCGCCCTCGACTAACCACGGTTTCAACAGCGCAACTTTGGCTTCATGTCAATCCTCGGCTTCAGTTGCACCATCCTCATAACCTGGGAGGCCGTCACCGTCCTCTTTGCCCAGGGCCTCAACAACGGCGGCACGGCCGGCGTCGTCTACAGCTTCCTCGTCGTGTGGGTCGGCAACCTCAGCGTCTTCTCTACCATGTGTGAGCTGGTCTCCATGGCGCCTACATCGGGCGGACAGTACCATTGGGTCGCCATGATGGCACCTCGATCCTGCGCCAGGTTCTTGAGTTACCTCACGGGCATGCTCACCGTCGGCGGTTGGCAAGGCTCCGTTGCCTCCAGCGCGCTTCTTACTGGCAACATGGTCCTCGGCCTGGCAAGTCTCAACGACGAGACCTTCCAGCCGAAGCTTTGGCAGGGTACTCTCCTGTTCTGGGCCATCTTCTTCTTCGCCGTCTTTATCAACACGCTCGTCAGCTCCGCATTGCCCAAGTTTGAAGGCTTGATATTGATGCTGCACGTCTTGGGCTTTTTTGCCATTCTTATCCCCCTCGTTACTCTCGGCCCCCACGGTGACGCCAAGGAGATATTTACCACCTTTGTGAACAACGGCGGCTGGCAGACCCAGGGAGTCTCCTTCATGGTTGGTATGATGGGCAATGTTTTCGCCTTTGTCGGCACCGATGCCGCGTTTCACGTAAGTCTTGCCGTTTTGCAACCATCGTCGTTGACCCATTGCTCACCCGCTCTCAGATGTCAGAAGAAACGGTAAACCCCTCCGTCGTAATTCCTCGATCGATCCTTATCAGCCTCCTCATTAACGGCATCTGCGGCTTCGCCATGATCCTGGCCATGGTCTTCTGCATGGGCAACTTTGACGAAGCCGTCGCCTCAGGCCCTGGCATGTTGGGCTTCCCGCACATGTACATCTTCAAGCAGGCGACGAGCTCCTTGGCGGGTGCCACCGTCATGGCCAGCATTATCATGATCCTCGGCGCTTGTGCAACCGTCGGCATGCTCGCGTCGACCTCCCGAGTCTTCTGGTCCTTTGCTCGCGACCGGGGTCTTCCATTCTGGCGCACTCTGTCGAGTGTCGACGAGCGAACCACTGTTCCGGTCTGGGCCGTGGCCGTCACCACCATCATTTCGGTGCTGCTGTCTCTCATCAACATCGGGTCGCCCGTCGCCTTCATGAACGTCACCTCCCTCTCCATCTCCTGTCTCTACGCCTCCTATCTCATCGCCGCCGGCTTGCTCCTCTACCGCCGCACCACCAAGGGCTTCACGATGCCGGGCTCCTCGGATCTGCCCGCTCTGGCCAACACGACGGGCGCCGAACTGGTCTGGGGGCCGTTCCATCTTCCCGGCGTGTTTGGCATTGCGAACAATGTCTTTGCCATCTGCTATCTCGTCGTGATTGGCTTCTTCAGCTTCTGGCCGCCAATGCTGGACCCGACTCCAGACATGATGAACTATAGTGTTCTGGTAACTGGATTTGTCGCGCTTTTCAGTGTTGTCTACTATTTTGTATGGGCCAAGAAGGACTATAACGGCCCCGTTGTGGAAATGTAAAGGCTGAGAGCCGGGTCGTGAATGGGGGATGGGACAGGAGTTGCTTATCTGTACAAGACTGCGATAAGAAGTAAATAAACTTGGTAATACTTCATTCAATTAAGAAGAGTCGATTGCTGGGTCTTGGTTCCAAGAGTACGTCAATAACCTAGAGGAAAAGACGTCGTTGTTGTGTTGTTTTACGTCGGAGAGGAACAGATATTGACACGAGAGAGACCCTTATACAATTCTCATGTCATGTATAGCTCACGCCTTCTATGTATGTCTTTACCAACATGATGGCTTAAAGCTGTGTGTGTATGCTAAACAGGCATACCTTAGACGACTAACTTTACCTCGGTAAATAGTACAAAGTTGATGGGCGGCATCCATCACTGGTCCTTGGACACCCCTGCCTTACTGCTATGACAAAGCTTGCCAGCACGCCCGACAGTAGGTATGCGTACTGCTGATAGACATCAACCCATACAGCGGCTTCAGTTACCATGGACACTGCTTGCCCCGGAGACCCAAGCCCGCCGCAAGACCGGCACCTCTGTTCTGAGGAATTCTCGGCCCTGGGGTTGAATGCTCCTCGCACGTCGCACCGGGCGCAGCGATTGTAGATGCACTCAAGATGGCATCGCATATCCCAATTCGAAGCATCGGCAAAACAGGCAGTCGTGAGTTGCGTGCGGCACCCACGACATTGTTGCCCAAGTTTGCTGATTTCTGTGAGTCTTTTGTCAGATTCCACAGTTAGAACATCAATCGAGGGGATCGATATCTTGGCAAGGAAGTCGTCCATGTTGGAAAGATTGTCTTGCCAGTTCGGTTTGTTCGCGGCATTGAGAAGGCAGATTTTGATCAATGACCGGAGGCTTGCTCGTACATCCGATCCTGACTTCTCGACGTCAGCAAAAGATTCGGGAGGCAACGTCGCGTTGTTGAACCAATCTGCAATGGTGTCCGCAAAGGAGGCGGTCTGTTGGTAGAGGTCCCTTGAAGGTGGCGCGATCTGGCCTAGATTGTCATGTCAGGATTAGATTTGTGTGCTCTGCAAAGACGGGATATAGTGGTTGACTGACCTTCGTCTGGCAATGACTCCAGGGCCTGCAGTGAGTGTTGAAGCAGGCTGATGAACCGTTTCATGTGACTCATGGCCCCGGCTCTGTCCTTCTTCTTGATGTCAATCAGGAGGCGAGATATTTCTTCTTGGTAGATCCTCTCGTACTCTGATGTCACCGTCCACACTCGACGGACTCTTTCCATACGGCTAATCAGTTCCTTCAACTTCTGTTTGGAACCCATGGACCCTATACGAGAAGACCATTCCAAACTCTTCGTTCCGAGTTTGACGTTGTAGCTTGTGTTTAAGCTGGCGCACTCGGTATGCCACGAATCTGACGAGCTGGTGTGCTGAGGCGATGAGAATTCGGAGAGGATGGGAAGATGGCACCCTCGGCATCGTCTCGCGTTTCCCCAGTGATAATCCATTTCGCACATGAGAAACCCCGACATCATCTCGCTTAGTGGTTCCTCACAAATCTGTCATAGATATGTTAGCAGAGTTCCTGTATCATGGGGAGAGCACCTAGGGGCCAGATCAACATCTCCACCTACAATGCATGTCAAGCATTCTTTGTGGAATTTATGGCCACTGGCGCTGGTGCCTTCTCCCTCTTCCACTTTTCTTTTGCATTTGAAGCAGTCGCTTAGGCTCGGGCGTCTGACTCGTCTCCGGGAGATTGCATCCCATATCGACAAGCCCTTGTCCGGAAGGGCTGGTTCAAGTACTGACGTAGTTGGGATGGGTGCTACTGCAACTTGATCCTGGAGCGTACTTGCAGGTTGGCTCACCCCCACGTTGACGGCTTGCTGGCACTCGCGTCTCTTGTGACGGCTCTGACGAGTCTCACTTTTGGTTAGTTGGGGGATGTCGCACCCTCGCCGGGTGGCCGCTGAAATGATCAAGCCCTGGAGGTCGTTAATTGCCCCCGAGGTCCCCAAAACGTTGGGCCGGATTGTCTCTGAAGTCTTTGGTTCAGAAAGATCTATGAGATCTTCTTCGGTGTGCATCATTTCACTGTTCTTTGAAGCCGACTTTTCCTTCGCAAACACACGTCGATAGGCCTGGCTGTTCAAGACTTCATCGTCAAAGTCAAAGTCGAGGTTGGAGGGAGCTACCATAGAAAAGGCGCTGGAGGTTCCGTGGGAGCTCTGGGGCCCTGGTCGAAAGGTAGACGTCGCAGCTCTCATGTTTGGCACTCTCGACTGAAGAGACCTTGTCCACATGACCGAACTGCGGACTTTTGCACTATACTTGCGCACTTCTTTCTCCATGTCCGGGAGCGCATGGCTTGAAAATGACCCGAGTCAGCATTCTGGGCAATGGCAGCTGTCCTTTTTACTTACATCTGAAGCACGTCAATGGAAAGCTTGAGAACGCTCAGCTGATCTCGGAGGGAAGATAAAAGCTCCTTTAGTCGATCCTCGTTCATGACATACTTGATCTTGTCCCACTTGCCAGGGTTGTGCCGGTGCGCGTTGGGGATCACCTTTCGCATCTCCTCTTCCAAGTGATCAAAGGTAACCTTGCACCCTTCCAGAGAAGCAGATACAGTGTAGCCTGTGTAGGTTCCGTTGACGTCGGACCCCCAGTCGTGTACCAGGTCTCGTCTTTCGAGCAAGAGGAGGCGCAGATTGTCCAAGGCGAGACGAATGAGCTTCGCCTGAGAGATGATGGAAGCAATAGAAAGAGGGGCATCTCTATAAGCCGAGATGGAACTGGAAAAGAAATTTTCGACCTTGAGGCAGGTGCCTGACAAGCCAAGCTACAGAGGATTAGCTCGTCAAGGGGTAGAAATAATCCTTCTAACTGACCACTGTCCCCGTGATGGACAACGGGTCCATCGTTACAATTTTAGAGTAAAGCAGCAAGCTGAAGTGCAGCTCGCTCGGCTTCAGAGGATAATTTGTTGTGACTCTTGTGCAGCAGCCGGTCTGAAAGTCCTTGGGGCCGACAAAGACGTGCAGTTCCAGAGACCAACTTGGATGAGAAGCGAGAAAGGGTTACCGGGTGAAGCTGTCGCTGGTACTTGTAGTCGCTGGTACTTGTAAGGAAAATGATGCCGACAAGCCTCACCTCGACCTCGCCCGATCAACTGGACCTTGGAGCTGAGCTTCAAGGTCGCTCAGGCTGGCCTCCAGTCCCCCCCGGGCCTCGGCCAAAGGTCGTGGTGCCAATAGAGCGCTGTCTGCAAGCGCCGAGTTGATGGATGGTCATAGGTACTCACGGATGGATCATAGAGGTCATGTACGTCAGAAAGAAGCCAAATAAACTCTACATAAATCTGACTTTCAGTTCTAATAGCTCGTTCTGTCTTGTCTTCTTTTTTCTCCCAGCATGGTTCAAATCGTTCAATTAATATAATGCCTGCTCCGCAATTAGATTATGAGGCTTCGCCAAAGCCAACTCAGGCTGCCTGAATCAAGATGCGACCACAAAGAGGCCCGAGTTCCCCACTGCCCTGACACAGTTCGCCGCTTGGGATACCGGAGGAGCGGATATGCATCCATGGATAGGTGGTGAATCGTCCGGAGCCGGAAGTGGCGGGCTCGAGACCAGGTCGTTAAGGGCGGCCCGAACCGTTCACGATCCTTTTGGGCCCTAGTCAGGCCGATTAGTTGTACTGGCAGACTGAACCTGAAACTGATGGCTGGTGCCTACTACATATTTTGAGGGCAGTGCAGTTCTAGTTCTTTGGGGGACCTACGAATAGACTAGGCCGAAGCCGTGTTGGCAAGTTGTGCGTGATGGAACCGTGGAAACGAAAGGAATTTGGGTGTGTGATTTTTGCTGTACGTAATTCTTGTTTCGATTCGATTGGTTTCTATGGTCAAGGAGATATTTTACCATGCTGATAGAATGTATGAAGGAAACAGAGCAACTTCGCGTCTGGATCTCCAAGGCGAACACACAAAAATCGCCAAGATTCGGCCTCAGGCACTGAAGTCGTGTTACCGCGTCAATCATTCCAAGCAGGTACCTAACTTTTACATCGAAGTCGCCAGCACATTCGCACCAGTACTTTGCGGTGCCGAAGGCTCAGATGAAGAGTCCAGGAATTCATCATCGCCGAGGACGCGCTCGCGAACGCGGCGAAGACGAGTCTTGGGATTGAGGAATGGAAAAAGTCGCTAGCGGGATTAGATCACGTGCTGGCCTGTGCTAGCAAAGTCGGAGCTCAACGCAGTTCACGCTGCAAAAGCCCACCTCTCATCGTGTGCTGCCGTCTACGAATCATCACCAATGGCTCCCCCTCGAGTCAAAGAAGCCCTGCCTTGCGCAGAGTGGATTATTTCCACGGGATCCAATGCCAGGTCAGTTCGCCCCTCGCGCCCACGACTGAGAGGCCTGCATCGATGCTAACATCCAATTGCTCCAGTGCTGCCAAGGACAAAATCTGGTTTGATGACGACTACGTGGCAGTCGATTGTCGCGTCTTTGGCGTGCTCGGCGGCCTCGGAGCGCGCGTCGTGGGCTACGGCAGCGTTACTATTCCCGTCAAGACTTCCCTGAATACCAAGGGACCGAGCTCGCAAGGAACCTTGCGACTCAGCGGCGTTCTTCATGTGCCAGAGTTGGATTGGAATGTCATCGGAGGCCCTTCGCTCGACAAATTCGGCTTCTCCATGCCGTCGCGGACTGAAAAGTCCAAGGGTAAGCTCACGACTTCAGACGGCAAGTGTGCTGCTCTGGTCAAGTATGGGCCTGCATCCTTTTCCAACTTGCCCGTTCTCCGGCTCAGCGGCTACCCCGTTGGGCCGAAGACGGCCCTTCCAAAGGAGTTTGAAGGTGCCATCGTGGCCTCCATCGACTGGCCACAAGCCGAGCAAGACAGGTGTCTCCGCCAAAGACTGAAGCATGAACAAAACCCCCCCCATCCCTTGAACCCATCCGAGAAGATTTGGCTCCGGAAACGCGGGGGCAACGAGTTCAAGTTTCTCGCTGCACATGGGCTGAACATTTACAACCAACAGGACCGCCGTACGGGCCATGCTATTCTGAGGGCTTTCATCGACCAAGACCATGCATGCGTCCGAGGCGAGATCAAGGAGTCCGACCTTCCAAAGGACATCTTTTCCAGTCAGAATGGTGACGAACGGAAGCAGAAGCTGCACGAGACTTTCCTAAGCCAGGAGCAACGACATCGTGCCGACGCTTCATTCGAGCCTCCCGTGCTTGCCCATCTCAACTCAATCTGGGGCAGCTCTTCGGCATTCATGTACCACTTTGGCCTCGATCCCGATGGCGAACTAGACCGTGAGAAGGCCCGTGACGTGGCCGACAAAATCTGCCAAGTCTACCAGAATGAACTGAGCAGCAGGGCATCGTCGGGCGATGATAGTGTGAAGACGAATAAGATGGATCACATATTTAGCAAAAAGGCGCTTTACGAGGTCAGGCTTATCCATGGGAACTCGCTTTCTTTCTTTGACGATATGGAACTGGACCCAACCGACAAGAACGACATCGCCGAAGCGGTGGAAGCAATGGAGATGGGTATGGGCGATGGCGATTTTTCTGACGAGGACGACGCCCTCGAAGATGAAATGGAAGAAGACGCCGACAAGTCCAGCCTCATGTGGAACTACATGCACACCGACGCCCCTCAGTATTCCGTCGGGCCGAAACAGCTCGCCAATCATTTCTTGTCGGAGGAGGAATTGGCCTTTGTAGAGAAATCGTATGGCGATTCCGTGTCCTTTATGATCTCCCACGGGCTCAGGTTCTATCGGCAGAAGGAGTGTCTGGAGGCCTCGTCCATTGCCGCGGACTTGATGAGCAAGCAGTGAGCGCAGACGCATTGGGTGCTTTGAGGATGGGAATCTGGGGGTGTGGGTTATGGGATTATTAATTGCTGGCTCGGTGATGGCTGTCATTGAGCGAGGGCTACGTTTAAGAGGTCAGAACTTCAACGCGGCCAATCATTATTTGTTGATAAAGGAGAATTCAAGACTTAACCAGCTTGACTAGTTTCAGAGGTCCCCTTTACCCTACAGAACCACCCGTCACCTGGATGCAGTGTTTTGGGAATACCGCTACGTTCTACAGAACCGGGAGCGCTTGCTTGGTAACGTAAGTGACGCAGGGGTTAACGGCAACGATGCAGATAAATAGATCCAATGAGCCATCGTTCGCTGTTAGACCAATACTTTGCGACTGGTCGCTTTTTGATCTTGCCTTGTGTTGAGTGACATGGCCTAGAATTAATCCCGGAACATTCCAGAGAAGGCATCTCATCAATATGAGCGGTTGCTTTCGATGCCTCTCGTAGAGTTTAGCTATCATCGTTTTGTTAAAGCAAAAGTTCCATGAATGCATACTATTTATAGCTACCCAGTCCCAAACACGACTCAGCATTGTTCAACGAGTCGAGGATCGTCATCTCGCGGCGCATGAACCAGAGCACGGAAGCTCCGACCACCAAACTCGACAGAATAATAAAATGACTTGAATCTTACGCAGTCTCAATTGTCACGGCCAACAGGCTCGAGAAGGCAGCGCCGAGTCGCCGTCGCCGTCGGGCGCACGAGCAGTGCCGACTCAAGCCGCACATGGACAAGGTATAACATAGATTGTGGTTGCCACGGACGGTTCCAATCATAAGGCCACAATTTGTAACGCGTGATGGAGGCAAGCCGAGCAGAGCAGCACATGAAACAAGCATTGGGTTATGCACTCAGGCTAAAGATTGTCAGCCATTTCCCTCTTCCCCAGAGGACAACGCACCGCCCGCGACAACGCGTGAGCGCGAGAGGACGCGAGTCGCCGCCAAGGGAACGGAAATGGGGGGGGGGCAAGCCGTCAGCTTTCCCTTTCCCCATGGCGAAGGCGGAGGCGGCATCCGCAGGTTTCCTGCCCCATCCCCCGGAGTCCCACGCCTCGGGCGCACGAAACGAATGGCCGGCGGCCAGGCGGCGAAGAAAGCTGGGGTCACGGTCCAGGACTCCAGGAGACACAGGGGTTCGACCGGTTGAGCCGCATTTGCGTGACACATCGCCGTATCCACCTCGGCCTCGGCCGTGACGCCGCCGGCCGGCGTGAGCAAAGAGTTTGTCAAGAACGGCTTCTGGAAGGCCCGGCTTCACTAGGCCGACTCGGCCATTCCCAAACGTAATCTTTACCCCAATGCAATACACATTGCGCCCTTATCGTTGACCTGCCGTTGGGAGTTCTTGTCCGGGCTTCCGAGGCAGCTCTGCGGATTTACCATGCCACGAGCAATCATATCGCTCATCCGAGGTCGTTGACTGATGTCGTGGCAAGACCCTCTCGTGAGATGGAAGAGGGGCTCCTGTGAGGCTCTTCGAGGGGCCCTCGAACCTCTCCCTCTCTGCATATATATCGTTGAGGATAGGGACTGCAGCACCCAACCACCTCGCCGGCATGCTCTCGGATCTCTGCCCCCTTACCCCAACTCTACCCCATGTTAACTAACTCTGAGCTTGAGATCCCGCGACAGTGAGGATCCCCGCAAAATCGGCCGCCGGAGGGTGAGCATTCACATCATCGGATTCTTACGTACAACATCATGAGCTTCTCCACCTCCATATGGGGGATTCTCCATATTCCCCAGCTCAGACCAGGACCAAAAGTCATATTTAAAGCATCGAGAGGACGGATGTGTTCCTAGGGGAAAACAAGAAACCGTCTCCTCTCTTCTTCCAAGCAAGTCTAGAGTTGGGCAGTCGCGCAACTCTTTGTTATCCGGCCCAACCCCCCCCCCCCCATTCCTCCATCACTTCGTTCCAGACGACGCGAAAACAAGCACATTTCAACATGCCGGCTGAGAAAAAGTCATCAACTCCGGCCAGCGGCTCCGACCTCGACCCCGACCAAATCGCGGCCGTCGACGCCACCTACGACCAGGCAGCCGGCACCGTCACCGACTTTGAGAAGCGCAAGATTGTCGAAGGAGAGGCCAAGTTCCGCCGCCTCGGCTGGAAGCGACTGACGGTCATCCTCGTCGTCGAAGCCATCGGCCTCGGCACCTTCAGCCTCCCCTCGGCCTTTCAGACGCTGGGAGTCGTTGCGGGCGTCTTTTGCTGCATTACCCTGGGGCTGCTCGCCATCTACACTGGATGGATCGTGGGAAAGGTGTCGGTGGTTTATCCCTCCATCAACCACTATGGCGACATCGGCGGCCTTCTCATGGGCCGATTCGGTGAAGAGTTCTTTGGCTTCCTCTACGTTTTGCAGCTGATTCTCATGACGGCCTCCTTTATGCTCACGGGCACAATCGCCTTCAACGTTCTCACCGACTACGGAGCCTGCGGCCTGGTCTTTAGCATCGTCTCCGCCATCCTCCTCTTCGTGCTCGCCATCATGCCGTCCTTTACTGAAGCTGCCATCCTGGGCTACATCGACCTCCTGTCCGTCGTATCGGCCATCGGAGTCACCATTATCGCCAGCGGAGTCGAAGCCTCAAACTCCAAGGGCGGCCTCTCCGGCGTGGATTGGTCGGCGTGGCCGGCCCCGGATGCCACCTTCAAGGACGGCATGGTTGCCATTTGCAACATGCTCTTCGCCTACTGCTTTGCCATGTTCCTCTCTCCCTTCATGGCCGAGATGCATACCCCGTCCGACTTTATGAAGTCGGTCTGGACCCTGGGAATCATCGAAATCGTCGTCTATACAGTCACCGGAGTCCTCATCTTTGTCTTTGTCGGCTCCGACGTGGACAGCCCGTCTCTACTGTCGCTCACCAGCCTCATGTCCAAGATTGCCTTCGGCGTTGCCCTTCCCATCATCTTCATTTCCGGAGCCATCGTAAGAAAGCCCTCAACCCCCCAATCGAGTAACCGTCTAACATCGAACTTAGGGCAATACCGTTACCGCCCGATATGTTCACCTTCGTCTCTACAAGGATTCCATCACTCGTTTCATCAACACCCCCAAGGGCTGGATCACTTGGCTCGCTGTCTTGGGTGCGATTACCGTGGTTTCGTGGATCATTGGCGAAGGCATTCCCATCTTCGATGACCTCCTCGCCCTCAGCTCCGCCCTGTTCATTTCGGGCTTCGTCCTGTACTTCCCAGCCGTCATGTGGTTCAGGCTGCTTTGCAAGGGCAAGTGGTATTCCCGAGAGAACATCCTTCACGCTCTTCTCAGCGGCTTTACCTTTTGTTTTGGACTTCTGATCCTCGTTGCCGGGACCTGGGCATCTGTCAAGGATATCGTAAGTTGTTTGTCGAACTTGACACATGGCGACATTTTGAGACTAATGCTCGCCTCTAGCAAAGACACTTCGCGGAAGGGTCTACTCGGAAGCCGTTTTCATGCGAGGCCTAGGCTATTGGGAGGCCCCCATGCTGAGACGAGCTGGCCAGGGTATATAGGCAGCCGAGGGATGGTCTTGGGATAGACAAATGTACGATAGTTGATGGAAACTTTGAGCGCGTTATTAATGATTCTTTGCAAGAGTTCTCATGGAGACTGCTGGTTTTAGTTTTCATTTGCCTCTCCTCAAAGCTTACCTTACGCAGGGCCGGGGCCGCGAAAGTGAGGCCCCAATAGTGGAAAGAAATCTTCGAAAGGGAAGATAGGGCCTTCTTTGAGGCGTCAGTGTTCACTCGTATCTGAACTAGACAATCGTGTCTGTAGGTTCTCATCTGGAGAGATTCGAGTTATCGCACTCCGTATGTACATTATACGCCCAATCCTCCGCATAAACCTTTGCATCAGCACTTCAGTCTACCCAGCCGTGTTGATAATCTTATCGAAACTTCATGCAAATCACCCGCCCAGTATCAGTACCGATTGCGAGAGCTGACTCCCTCATGACGAATACGGGCGAGCGATACTCTGGAGGTAGATAGATGATCCTTCTGCCCTCTTTTACGATCCACTGACCACTAAAACCCAAGCCACACTCCCAGGAGCCATCAATACGTGTACCTCGATCATCGTCCCTTATGCCCGGTGTGCACGCCTGACGAACCTCTAGAACACCCTGATTGGTATGCAGTCGGATGTTGGGGGTAGCATTACACTCGATCGTACCCATGCTGTTACTCCCGCCCTCGACAGATGGGGATCGGGTTCTTATCGCCTGACCCAAGGTGCAGGTCTTTACATCCCAGATCATAAGACCAGACTTCGTAGCCCCTGCCAGCCACTTGTTGTCGGAAGAAAAGGCGAACAAATATGAATTTGGAAATGGGCCCCAGTCGATGGGGAGAGATGATGCGTTTACTTCATCACACATGATGAGATACCCGAACCCCCTGGAATCGACCATCGCAGGAAGAGACCCCCACGATAATCTTAATGGCACAATGCTTGTAAAAGTTGGAAGTTTTTCCCGGCGCTCGGCGGTCCAGATGCGCTGGCCTGCGAAAAAATCCCAGATTTCCAAGTTTCCTTGCCATGTTAAAGCCAGGTTACGCCCGTCAGCTGAGAAGCATAGAGCAACTGCGTGGCGGTCGATCTCGCGGGTTGGCACTGAAAACTTGGTCGAGATGTGTAAGATTTGAACCACTGACCGGCGGAAGGCTACGGCAAGCAGCTCGCTACTTGGGCAAAAAGCCCAAGCTGTTGTGGCATGAAAGGTATGCACGACGTTGCCATTTCTCACCTCCCGTATTGAAGTACTGAGAGCGAAATGCCCCTCCAATTGAGATATAAGATGCTGACCGTTTGGGCAGAAGTTGATTGAGAGCACTGGGCGAAGGTTCTCGAAAGCGTGAATACAATGAAAGTTCGACATATCCCAGATTTTGGTGGTGGATCTCGAACAGGAAGCAAGCAATCGACAGTCGGGCGAGAACGAGAGGGCTCTGATTGGGGTGGTATGATGCTGGATAGTTCCGGCGGCTGGACTTACTTTCAAGTCCCAGATCTCTATAGCTCCAGAGCCTCCAGGGTTGAAGACGGACGCGAGCAGCTCCTGCTGAGGAGAATATGCCAGTGAACCGAAGGACCTGCCATTTTGCGTTCTGAGGATCCTGACAAAGCTGCCGCTGTGGTCCCATAACTTGATCGCACCTTCCAGCGAAGCAGATGCGAAACCTCGGCCGTGTCCAAAAGAGACAAGGGAAGAAACTCTGCCCCCAGTATCGATTCTCTGAACGCAGGCGCCCGTCTCAATGTCCCAGATTATGATTTCTGAACAGTTCCGCTGGCCCGAGACCAGTTTGTCGGCATCCAAGAATGCCATTCGAATTGATGCCATTCGAAATGATGCCGGTAGAATTGATGCCGCCGGAGTTGACGCGCTATAACCCCAAAGACGCCTTCCAGACTCTGGGTACCAAACTCCAATCATGCAGTCGTCAAAAGTCGCGGCCAAGCGCTGGCCGTTTGCGGAAAATGCCAACGAGGTGAAGTGAGTCGCGCCTGACATGACCTGGATACATTTGCCGGTAACTGTATCCCACATTCTGAGCCCGTTGCTTGATCCCGATGCCAGCCGATTCTCTTGCGTCGGAGAGAAGGCAATGGCCGAAATAGAAGCATGAATCGCAAGTCTTGGTGCGTGAGTGCGCATACCCGTTTTCACATCGTAGAGGTCGACGTTGCCGCATCCACTCACGGCAAGTTGTGTTCCATCGGCTGAGAAAGCAACAGCTTGAACCCAGTCGACGGAGAGGGTCCGGAAGCAGTGGCTCGACTCCAAGTCCCAGATTTCGATCTTTTCGTGTTTGTAGGTAACAAATGCAGCCCCATCTGGTGATATGGCTATATTAGCGTAGGCAAGTTGAGACCGAAGCGTCTGGATGCAGGAGTCCCAATTAGACTCCATGCCCGACTTCAATTCAACCTAGTCAAGCTCCTCCTCGAACTGCTTCCTCACTAGACTGTTCGTGGGACTGAATAGGAGGGTTGATGCGTAGATCTGCAAGGGCATCGTCTTGACCAGATAGCCTTGAGAGAGCACAAAACGTCGGGCGTCTTCAACAAAATCGCCGAGTTCTCGATCTGCGACCTTCTGCTGATGATGAAACGTTAAGACTGGTTTTCCCGAGTTCGGGCTTGTTGCAATCTTACTAGGACATTTCCGAGCTTCCTCACCATTTTCACTGCCTCTGGCACGTTTCCTTGCAGGCTCATCGCTTCTAGCCAGTTGAGAAGCTTGCTCTTGAGAAATTTGCTGACCGCCTGGCTGTGGAATTAATCCATTTCCTTCACCCGCTCAAGGTGGTCAACCCAGTAAACGCAGGGGTAACGGACATGACGGAGGGGGGAAGGGGTAGGGTGCGAAATCTCGCCAATCTCAATATCGGGAGCACAAAGGTTGTAAATATCGCGTTTGAGAGCTGTCTCCATGAGTGACATCGAGCGATAGAACAAGTCGGAATGTATATCGGGAAGACTGAGTCGAAAAGCTCCGTCCAGCGTCTCCGCTGTAAGAAACTCTTGAGCAGAGAGATGAACGAGAGAGACCTGATTGTCTCGAACATGGAGGAAGGCACCACATGCAGCCACAACCTCTTCGACCCGGTCAATGCTATTGATGAAGTGTGGGAAGCCGGCCAAACTTTGCAGCTCCTCCAGCTGGAGTGGCCGCAAAACGGCCGCTGTTGTGGCGAGGACGAGCTGGCAAAGGTACTCCCACGGGTGGTTAGCAACAGATTCCAGCAGTTTCTGATAAAGTTCCTCGAGATCCTGTGGCAACTGGTCCAGGACTTGATGGACTCCCCAACTCATCGTGCTGGGCGATTGAAGCTGATGCATGACCAGTGACACCCACAAGAAAGTGCCGTCCGCCTTCCGTCGGAGTGAATCCAAGATTCGGGCTTTCGCAGGCTCGTCTTGGATGAGGTAGTGTAAGTTGTGGCGAGAGTCTCCGATTTGGTCGAGAATGTACAGGTCGACGGCGTTCTCAACCTCTGCGCGATGTTGATCGAGACTTATTTCGCGCAGCTGAGATCCGGCATTGCGCAGCTGAGATCTGGCATCGAGAGGGCCCGTTATGAAATTCAGGTTGCGGCTGGATACAAGCCATCTCACGTTGGTAGCTGATGTTGTGGTCTTAACGATCAAACCCAGCAGTTTTTGGAGATCGATTGTGCATTCATCGAGGGCATCCACCACGAAGCAGAACTCTGCTCTGGTTTCGCGTAGGATCTTGGATAAGATGTCACTGAGGGCATGGAAGGATTCTTGCCCCTCGAATGGGTAGTTGTTCTGGTGGTCGTAATGCTCCGCGACGTGATGGATAAGCGATCGCTGCGCTTCAACTAGTCCGCGCAGAAGGCTGATCATGACAGATGTTGCGCTGTTATACGACTGGTGGTTTGCAACGCAAAATGCGAAAGAAAGGAAACGATGAGTGCCTGCTTCAAGGGCGGGTTTGTGCAGCTCGGCCAGATGATCGATGATGCCGCAGAGGAGCATGGTTTTGCCCTTTCCCGGGGCACCGTGGATCCAGAGGCACCGATGGTTTGACTCGTCTCGCCATTGTTGGAACTCAGGTCTCTGGAGGATCCAGTTGCAGGAAGGCTTGAAGAGTCCTCCTTTGGCCACCTCGATGTCTCGTTTCTGGTAATGTGGGTTGCGGGTTTGTTGCATATAACGCCGGCATTTGTTTTCCCTGGTTTCGCCATCCTGTTGGACTGCGGCCTGTAAGTAGCTGGTCCCTAATTAATCCGCAGTTGAAGCTCACCAATGGTAACATTTTGCGTTCCATTATCCTTGCAGATGGTTTGCAAGCCCGAATTGTCGAAGATGTCACCGTGTCCGGTGTGAGTGATTGAGTTAGGGTCCGACATGGCTTCCTGTCCCGCATGGCCTCAGCGTGACGCAGGCAAGGTACGACAAAGGATTGACATGAAAAGATGAATCGTGTCTTCGAGACTGCCGGGTCTGAAAGTCCAGCGTTGGTGAAAATATGTACCACCACCCGTGCATAGCTAATGATAGCAACAACCGGTGTGACCGTGCGAGCCAGAAAACTACAGTGCCTAACTAATCCTCCACGGTGAGCTGTCGAGCCGTGTCACGACTGTTGTTGGCTGCAAGCCACAGCGGCAACCAACTCATCCAACGCGCTCATTGGAGAAGTTTGGTGGGCCAATTTAGGCAGCAGTGCCATCAGCAGGTCGGGCGGCCTCAGCTCGACATGCAGCGAGATAGGGGGCTTTCCAGTGCTGCATGTGTCGGCTTCCGAATGCTGCCCGACAAGTTTCGGCAAAGCCCACCATCCCTCCTTCATATGCTCACGAGACCGCTCCCCAAAACCTTTCTTCCGGCCATCCTCGATTCTTCATAAGTCGGATATCATGTCCGGAATAGAAGTTATTGGGCTGATATCGGCCATTATCGGCATTGTCGACGGAACCCTCAAACTCTTCGAGGCTATTGAGAACAGTCACCATCTTCCGCAAACATTTCGCGAGGTGTCTCAACGCTTTCCGCTCGTGCGGGAAATACTACGAGCAACAGAAAAGCGCCTCCAGGAGTCTGCAGGAGTCGATGACGATTACGCAACCATCACACCCCTGCTGCAAGGTTGCAGAGACCGAGCCGAGCGGCTGCAACACGTCATGAAGGACGTGACCGGACAACCAGACGCCTCACGGGTGGACCGCTATTGTCTCGCCATCCGCAGACTTGGCAAAGACGCCATGGTCGAAGAGCTCATGAAGGGCCTGTTGGAGGATGCCCAGCTACTGGCAGCACACCAAACCGTGAAGGCGGTGACGGAGGAGAAACTCGACGAGTTGACGGAGGCGATTCGGGAGTTATCTAATGTGCCCCCATCGATCCTCGATGAGGAACTCGTCTTTGCACACTACGGGACAGGACACCAATTCATCAACGCCGAGGGCAGTTCCCAGAACATCAACATGGGCAAGGGACAGCAGAATTTTGCGCATTCAATCTTTATTGGAGGGTCTCATTACCAATAATTTACCACATTGTAGAATTCCAACAAGTTACTCTTTTTCAGGTCATTTGTGTTACTTCTCGCGGCCCATTGTGATCTGGTGGGCATTGTTTTGTGTCGACTTGTCTTTGCTGACGTTTTGCCGGCCCCCCTTCTCATTATGGAACAGGTCTCCCCTTCCACTGTGGACGGTGCCGCCGACCTTTTCTTCATGCACTTTGGGTTGCATGTGAGACCACTTATCGACAGCTTCTTGTAGCTCCTGAATCTGATCACTTGTTCCCGGAATAATGTCGTCGTCAATAATCTGATGCGGGCCTTGCAAAAGTCGGAAGAGAGCGACCTCGATGCTGTCGTTGTTTGTCGGAAGTCTTCGTAACGATCTGCTGTCTGGTCTTGAGTCTCATCGGTACCGATGACAACCTTGCACATTTTGTCAAGATGCAAGGCAGCTCCCTTCGTTGACTTGAGGATGTCGACAAGATCAGGGTCGTCGGCATCTAGATCGCCAGCCCGAAGCTTGTCCGAGACAACCTGGAGAATCTGGTGGGCGAGGACGGCATATTTTCCGATGCTACCAAACGTCTGCGGTAGCTTATCATTCGCACTGATAGACTTGCACCGCTCTCTAATTTGTGTGAGAGCGTTGAGGGTAGTGAGGATCGAGTTTTCAGCCCGTGTGGCTGGCATAGTGGTAATGAATGAAGGAAAGCGTGTTTACTGTCGGTGCAAGAAACGAATTTGACGTCTCATCAGTAAAGGTCAAGTTGGTCTGCCTTTGTATTGCCCTCGAGGGCCTCGAAACTTCCATTGTCGGCATCTTCTAACCCCGGAAGGGCCACTTCTTGCTTGCAATGCTTACCGGTGTGGAAGCTAACTGCAGGGAGTTACATTGGCTTTTACCTGTATGTACCTGGGACACTGACGGGAAGCGGCCCGTTTGAGGCCCCCCAAGTCTGTAGGAAGGGGCAGGTTGAAAATTCTGCTCTTGCGTCCATCCCTTGCATTGGGTACCAATCATTGCACAGCTGCTGGGTGGCTGCCCGACGCGTTCAGACACAGCGAGGATGGAAAATACTTAGTAATATGAACGAGAAGTTACAATGAAGCCCCCCATACCGGTATACCTGTGTGATTTCCTCATGAGTAAATCACGCGTTGTGCTTTGCTGCTCATACCGTGGTCGCAATGCATGTATCTATCAGCTCTTGTTGGGGATAGCAAACAATTACCTCGTGGGCGAAAAGGCCCCCAATGTCGTTTGCCAAGCCCATTGCCGACGGCTGATTGTGGCTTGGTCTTGCACTTCTGCCTGTGTCAGTTCAGCTGCCCTTTAGTACAGCTTTCCCCTCACTGGCGGCCCAATAATCATCTCACACGTGTCCTGGTCGTCTTGCCGCTCGGCTTCCAACATCGCAGGCACTTCCGGGGCGAACTGACGACCTCCGAGAGGCGTTTGTGAATGGGCCGCACAGATTGCCCGACTAGAATAACTCTACCAACCGGCAATTCTACCCGGCCTCATGCTCTCGAGAGCCTGCGGCTCTGCCCTCCTTCCCCCGGTCCGGGGGAGAGATCCTGCCGAGTTTGTAAACGGGCTCCCGCTGATACGCACAAGGGCGGACGTGGTGGCTGAGCCGATGTGAAGGCGGCCCCCAACGGGATGACTGGAGTGAGGGATGGGCCACATTCCGAGAAACACAGCCATAAGTTTAATGAAATTTGGATACAACGATCAAATAGTTTTATATGTCGTTTAGTATCGGGTCATGCTCTGGCATCAAGGGCGGCTGTTTCGCATTTAATCGTCAATCAGCAGTTCTGTTGGTGTGACGATGTTACGTACCTACGTGGACAGTACTTACCCTGAACTACTAATCTTACCGAGTCCGGAAAGGGCGAACTCATAATGCTCATAGAAATATACCATGGGAAGATGAGACTTCACATGGGACGTAAATAATGAGATAAATATGAGCTGGTTTGTGAAAATGAATGATTGGAAGATAATAGTGAGCTAAGCAAAACAAGATGAATAGGATGACTTTTCGCGTAAGTTTAAGCTCACGGTTCGACTTTATTTCGCAATCTTCTATACAGGACCGTATTCCGCCAATATCACCGAGTAGATTTTTGAGAGGGAGCACGAGGCGGACACCTTTCACTACCTGTGACCCTCACCGTACATCTGACAAAGTCAACCTCGCATGTCATGCTCAAATCAAAGCTCGCGATTTCCATTGCGCCAGTACCTAAACCCTTCACTCATTTTATAAACAAAAAAGACCGCATCGTGACAGATGTTGAGTGGTTCGAATGCCGTAACGAATGAGAACCCAGTCGAATACCCCCAAAGTTCTGAACAGTTTTCCTTCCGATTTTTGTCGAGTCGCCCAAGATTTCTCCCCTCATGCCCCAGAAGTAGCGAAATGCCGCTCATATCTCTCGATAGCGTGGCTCGAATCCCCTCACGCCAGAGTTGTTGGACTCGGTGTCTGTGGGTTCTGCATTTTCCATCTGTAGTCTGACGACGCTGTCGCCCTTGGTACTCCCCTTGAACAGCCGCTGCATGCCTGCAATGAGCGGTCGGAAAGTAGGTAGGCATGCGCAAGAAATGGCTGTTGTCAGTTCCGCGAGGGACCAACACGCAGCCGTGACGTTCCACCACGTCACATCTGGCTGAGGGGTGAGCCACTGCAGTCTGAGAATGGAAACCGCAACGGTGCTAAACGGAAGTTAGACGATGTTGTTAATCCAGTTTATCCCTCGAGGGCAACTCACAAGAATCCCAGGCAGAAGATGCCAATGAGGATGTACTTCTGGGAGCGTGGCAGCTCAAGCTTCCAGATGATGGGGAGAGGAAGGATCAATATGGCGATATCGGTAATGATGTTGAAGATGCCGTTGAAGTACCACAACGTCAACGTGTTGGGGGTGCACTTCGCCTTGACCCTGGGATCCCACACCCCCTTGAGCGGAATGCACTGGATGAACGGCATGATGGCTTGAGACGTCCCCCACATTGCCACAATGATGATGGCTGTGAGGAAGAGCCATCGGAGGTTGGATACCGACATGATGCGGTAGTATTGGAAGAGAAAGGTCAGTTTTAGAAAGATGAGGCTCAGCATGTAGAACAGGATCGATAGCCAGAAGCACTAGTACAAAGTCAGCTCGAAAGGGCTTCATCAGTCGAGACGTTGGGGACCTACCCGGCCGTAAAGGATAAGAGTCTCCGGAGCCACTGTCCATTCATGTTTTCCAAGGCCATAATGCGTCACTGTTCACTGTTAGTAACGCTGCAGGTGGATGGCCAGATCGAGGACTCACTCGCTATCATAGTGGCGCCGCAACCGAGGATGCACGACTGTAGCCCCTCTGTTAGTGCATGACGATGACTCGGTAGACTAATGCTGTACTTACCAAGGCGAGGACGGCCATGAAGTCGTCGAGCCCAAACTCCTTGATCCGAACACGGCACAGGACGCGCAGGGCAACCATGGTGGTGGCAATGGAGAGTAGCACCGCAACCACCACGATCAAGATGGGTGCCCTGGTCTGATCAGCATCAGCATGGTCAGCCGAGTACACCTCAGAGTATGCCATGGTTGACTGTAATCAGAAGCTGGGGAAATAATTAGATTGAAAAAAAGTGACGCTCGCCCATGAGACTGGAATCCGGGAGTGGCCTGAAATATCTATCCCGATCCGAGGGAAGCGCAAGCAAAAGGGCAACATCACGTCCATATCCAAAAGCGGTGCCTGAGCGAGTCAAAGCGACCGGGTCAACCGAAACCAAGGGCGCCTAGGATGAGTCTGGAGTGCGCGGGCTCGGATGCCGGAATGCAGTCGATGGTCTTACCCAGATCTATTCCCGTTTCATGTTAACGTGGGATTTTGGCGCTGGGCCACCGTCAGGAGACGAGGCCTGACCGCAAGCCACACGCCGACCGAGACTGAGGTCGATGGGCATTAGGTCGGAGTCGTGGCTGGTCGCTAGAGGAATCGTCGTTGTGATTGATGCCGTTCATTCCGTGCACACGGGGTGTTGCATCCTCAGCGGCCACTCGCTCGCTCTGGGAGAAGGGGAGCAAAAGTCAATCGTAAATGGTAATGCACAGACGCGATCCTCACTCTACGTGAAACGGATCGCCTGTAGCCGTCAGCACCAGGGGAGCACATCCGGGCAGTCTAGCATCTATGTAGCTGCAGATTTCCCTACGGTGCTCAGGCTTCACTAATGTACGCTCGATCAAACAGGAATCGCGATCAAACGACAGTCTCAATCGAATGCTACCTCGGAGAAACGGCTGGTGGCTTCTCCCGAGTCCCGCTCGGCGATGCGTCGTGTCTTGGGTTGGCCGTCTCCCAGCTTTCTCGCATGTATCTAGACAGTGACGCTGGTAAAGGTTCGAATCTACCAATGTCTAATCCCGCTTCCGTCTTTTCCATGACAGTGAGCCACGTTTTCAACCGTCTGTCATACGTGTCTCTCCAATCATTAATGCAGGATGACCAGATCTCGGCCGTCTCGATAAGAAGCCACCGAGGTGGATCGAGGATAAACTGCGTAGATCTAATATAGGTAAATTCTCAGTCAACCAGGGCAGCAATTCCGTCTGATACAGTGAGAAGAATGTTTCCCGCGCGAAAGTCGTCCCCCAGGGCCGGAAACGCTCAGACCTAGAGGGTGCCGGGGTGGGAGCTTGCGGGAGAATCCTGGCCTGGGCAGACCAAGTGTCCCTCGACGAGAGAGCCAATGCGAGGGAAAGCCATCCCAGAAAGCCGCGGCAGACAACGTGCCACCTGGCCCTAGACCTTCTCCAGCGTAGACTCGGAAACGCTGGGATCCAAAACGTGAGGTGCGGACCGGTCCTCATTTCGGCGTCTTCAGCCTTGCCGATATGCTTCCGCAATGTTCGACACGTTCCATAATGATAAAGGGGCCAACCAGGGACTCCGCGTCGTAGCAAAGGTGTCGGGGAACAGCCAGTCCGGTCTGTTTCGCAATCACGGCTGCAGTAGCCGCCTCCAGGGGTCGGGCAGGGAAGTTTGAACAACGACACCTGGCGTCGTTTCTTGGAGGCGTATCCGATAGAGTATGTTGAAGCCGCAAAGGCCAAAGGGATGTCAAGATGGCTTGTTTGCAGAGTTTCTCTTCGGGGAGTTTTTCTGGCTTGCGACACGTGGTTTTAAGTCGCATTAACGGAGTTCGGGTCGATACGGATAACACTAGGTGATGCGAAGCTCAGGTCCTCTAAGACTGAAGTGCAAATAGCTGTAAATTGAAGAATGGACATGGACCTCACCCCACGATTCTACGCGCGACTTGACTCGAGCCGTCCGAGGAGAGGCAGGGTAGCACGTCATGTGCCTGAGCGGCGTGGCTGAGCCTAGGGGCCTGAATGTAGCCACAAGAATACTACCTGGCTAAACGTGAACAAATGGTCCATCTAATCCGACGGAGAAAACGTAGCCGTGATAGGTGAGGGCGTTAGAAACGGCTAAGAGGCCCCTGCAGCACTTCGGAGGTCGACATCGCCGTCTCAACCGATGTTCGCTTACACCAAAATGGTAGCAAAAGTTGTAGAGACTGGAGCGGAGCTTACGAGTCAGACGCCGCAGGGCTGCAGCTGCAACCCAATTCCCACCCATCTCTTACAAGTTACAGAAATGCCCCGGGACAAATATCGCGTAATCAACGGCTACGTAGCCTGCGGAAGATGTCACTGGTGCCAAATACCCGGCTTGATGTGACAAATCTCGCCAAGCCTTAGCCCTAAGTTCCAACTGCGATTAACACGAAGGAAAACGAATTATGATTAAAAATAGGAAGCAGGTTACTCTAGATCTGGATGAAATTCTAATATTGAATCAGATAACTGCTTGCAAAAGTAAGAGTGCATTATCTTTGCTTGGCGCAGCGGTCAATCTGACATCTTGCTTCGTCATGTATCTCCGTTGACCTGTGTGAGCTGAACGCGAGATCCAATCTTCTCTTCGACCCATTTCCACATCTTCACGATCCTGTCACGACCCAGAGGCTCCAATTCCCGCAAGGTACGGGAAGCGAGCTGAGCCGCACGAACTTCAAATTCGGCAGGAATTTGAGTCGCTTGGCCAAGACTCGTCTTCCACATTTCCAAGAGGGCCTGAGAGGGGTGGTTGACGTCCTTTTCGTTCAAGGCTATTTCGAGGCGTGTGATGCATTCAGAGGAAGAGACCGTCTGGAAGGTTCGACTGCTCTCGTCATCTGAAATCCACTGAAGTAAATGTGGCCATCTTGGAGATTGATGGGGATTCGTGAGGTGATAGACCGGCGTTGCTGCCGTACCGGCCTCGGCTGTTCCGTCGAACGGCACGTCCCATTGTGAGGAGGCAATCTCCAGGACTGCCTTTGCCGCAAGTTCCACCTGCGTCCAGTTGAGGACCTCTTCTGGCAGCTCTGGCAAGCACCCGGTGATGCTCGCGGTCGACAGCAGCAGCGGGTAGGCTTCACTCGCGTTCCAAATCCCAGCGTCGTTTCCGCACAGTTGCCCGACGCGAATGACTGACACGGGACCACGTCTTGGGGCGCCCAGAGGAGCCCGTCCAGCGACAGCTTCGTTGGCTGCAGCACACACGCGTTCGGCCACCCACTTCGATTGCGAATAGCCCAGAGCAGACGAGTCGGAAGGATCTGACGAGGTTTGCTCGGGAATGCTGCTGGAGGGGTGAGAGCTGACTGCTGCGGTGGAACTGATGAAGACAAAGTGCGCGCCAGCTGCAATGGCTGTATTGACCAAGTTCCGCGTCCCCATGATCTGGTCTTCGGGCGAACTCAGTCGAATACTGAAGTTGACCGTCCAGGCTGCATGGATGAAAATGGTGGATTCCTCCCAGATGCGCATTCGATCGTCGTTTGTGAGTCCCAGCGTGTCCTCAGATAGCCGACACGCCGAGCAGACAACTTTGTGATGCTTCGAAAGCTCACGGCACTCCAGGCCGGGCATTCCGCGGCTCGAAAGTGCCTCAGAAACGCGCTCGTGTGCTGCCGGGGACGTCGGTGCTCTCACAAGACAATACACCTTGTCAACTTGGTCATCTTGGAGAAGTCGATCAAGAATGTGTGCTCCCAAGAACCCGGTGGCTCCAGTAAGTACCACCACTTTACCGCGTTTCTTGCGCCACGCTGTAATGAGAGGCCGGAAATTGCTGTACTTTGTCGCCATTTCCAGCATTCTCGGAGCCTCGCCTTTCCCGCCCACATCACTACCACTGTCATCTTTTTGACGCAGTCGGTGGAGGTGACGTACCAAGGCATTCGCGGTACCTTGGTCGTAGAGAACGTTGAATGGAAGGCGCTCTTCACTGGCAGACAGACAAGTCGCTTCGATGAGCTTTCGGATCTGCATGCACGCCATCGAATCGACACCCTGACGATAGAGGTCCTCGTCAGGGTCGATCTCACAACCAAGTACCTTGGAAAAGTAGCCAAGAACAGTAGACCGCAGATCTTTGCTCGCAACATACTTGCAAGAAGTGTACTGTTCATAGGCAGACTTGATCATCGCCGCGTATTGGTCTTCGGCCTGGCGGCGTAGAATCGTGCCCTTGCTGCTCTTGGCCAACTTGCCGTGACCCTCCTGAACTACCAGTAACATTGACTTGGGTATACGAGCGTGGCTCTGGGTGTTGCGGTTCGTCTCCACGATGTTTGGCCAGACGAAGTCGATGACCTCCTCCGAAGAGAGCTTCGAGGTTGAAAACAGAATGGCTCCGGGGTACTCTCGTCCGCTACCAAAAATGAGGACATCTTGGAGTAACTTCGACGAGGCTCTCACACTCTCTTCCATTGGCGAAGGGTCAAACTTCTTGCCGTTCAAAAGGGTGATTTGGCCATCGGCCCTGCTGTGGTAGCGCCACAGATTCGGTCTCGACGGGTGTGGCTCAAACAAGTCCGCAGTCGCATACGAGCCGTCGTCTCGGTTCGACTTGACCTTGAACGGCCACGCAGGCTTCACAACCAGTTCTGACAAGCCGTCGCCACGAGGCTCAAACTGGAAGAGCTTCGTGTCGCTCAAGGGTCGAAGATACTGCCACTCCTTATCGTTTGCGTAGTGGCGGTGCGATGACATGAGAAAGCCACATTCGGCACTTCCCAGACGTGACAGGAGCTTTACGCCGGCTTTCACCAGCTCATCGCCCACTTTTTCGGGCAAAGCAGCTCCTCCGACGCCGACCAGGTCCATTTCCTTGAGGACTGTAAGCCCGGTCTTTTCTTGGGCGAGTATCTGCAGGACATACGGCACCAACGAGAAGTATCTGACTGCTGATAGCGTCTCTCCACGTGCAAATGAAATGGCCCTCGTCAAATTTGCACTTGTCATCGGCGCAGCGCCTTCGGGAAAGAACCAGATCATGCCTCCGCTGGTCCATGATCTGAAGCAGTCCGGCAGACCTCCGTGATAGAGCGGCGTAGTCGAGAAAGTAGCAGGTGGACTTTGTTTGAGGTTGGAGAACACCGGTAGAGCGCCCACCAATCCATATTGCGTCTGGGGAATCGGCTTCGGAAGTCCAGAAGACGTGCCGGAGGTGTGAAAGTAGAGTGCAATGTCGCTACCGGGAAAGTGGTTTTTGATGCGAACCTTTCGTGAAGACTTGCGATGATAATACGGGAGTTTGAGAATCTTGATGCCAGATAGTGCGTCGGTTCGATGGCGGTGAAGCCTATCAACTAGAATCTTGTCAATCTGAAGAAGTGCACAGAGGTGTTGTATGGCTGGCGGCTCCAGCTGGGGACTAATGGCATCAACTTGTCAGCTCTGCCTTTCATCGAGCTGGAAGGCATCCTACGCCAACAAGAGAACTGAATATCCTTGTCGAACGAGACCAAGCCAGGTTACCACAAATCGGATACTGCTCGTGCAAAGCAGCCCGATGTTGCCAACTTTGGATTTGCTGGGTTTCTCATGCGAACCAATAATTTTGGATATCGATTTGGATGCTTCAATTGAGAGACGGGAGAGCTCGTTGAACGTGACCACATGGCGTCCTGGGGCGAGTTTGATCTCATTAGCAAGTAAGGGGTAATTATCGTTTCTTCAACCGTACCTGGAATGTCGGGAAATGGAGTCGTGAAATCGGCGAATCCAAGAGCCGGAGCATTAGGGATACGTTTCGCCTGCCCGTCCACCACGTCGAGGACCGTCGTAAATGATTGTTTGGGCTTGATGCCGTCTTCTCTCCGTCTTGCCGCCTCCCCGAGGGTGCACGTAAAGTAATTAGGGTCGACACCACTCATCTCGATAATTGTGTGGCAGTACTTGGTAGATGGTTGACATGGAAGAACAGGAAAATTCTTGTCACCTGTGTCGATAATGCATGAAATTCACAGGTCCTTGCGGAAATATGCGCTCCATGAGATCATCGACTCGATCAATAGCTGCATGCATGGGCGAGACACGGCGACACTCGAGGTCGACCGAGACGGAGTATATACGAGCGTCATCGACTTTGCCCTTCACTGGGTCGATCAATTATGTACTCTTTCGACACCGTCTTCCGACTGCTCACCCCTCTCACCTCAACCACGACGATGCAGCGACGAACAATTACAGATACACTCACCCTGTCCAACTCGGTCGAGATCCCGCAGCTCGGGTTCGGCGTCTATCAATCGCCCAAAGATAGATGCCTCAAGTCCTGCCTGACGGCTCTCGACAACGGATACCGACACATCGATACTGCGCAGTACTACGGAAACGAGCACGAGGTCGGGCTGGCAGTCGAGAAATCCGGCCTGGATCGCAAGGATGTCTTCATAACGACAAAGGTATTATCCGCCGAAGGCTCCGTGGAAAAGAGCTACCAAAAGTGCGTCAATAGCGTGAAGACGCTGGATGCCAAGGGCGAATACGTCGACTTGTTTCTCATCCACAGCCCGAATTGCGGTTCCGAGAAGCGAAAGGAACTGTGGCTGGCTCTCGAGAAGCTGTACCAGGAGGGAAACGCGAAGAGCATTGGCGTCAGCAACTTTGGCATCAAACACATTGAAGAACTGAAGCAGTTTGCCAATGTGTGGCCGCCTCATGCCTGCCAAATCGAGGTGAGCTGGGCCGAATTAATGTATTAGTTCCAGTCCATGCTGATGTGACGCTACAGTTGCATCCTTGGCTGCAGCAACGGGATATTGTTGCCTACTGCCAAAAGAACAATATCATCGTCGAGGCGTATTGCCCCTTGGTACGCAATTTGAAATCGGATGATACAACCCTGGCACAAATTGCAGAGAAGCACGGCGTCTCACCAAACCAAGTACTGCTTCGGTATTCCCTTCAGAAGAACTGGGTGCCTCTGCCAAAAAGCGACAACCCGGAACGAATCAAGGCAAACAAGGACGTCTCTGGTTTCGATCTGGATCAGGATGATATGAAAGTACTGGACGGCCTAGATCAGGGACCTGCAGGGGCGATTGTCCAAGCCGTAGAGAATTCTTAGTGAGTAGTTTACACGTTTGTAGCTGATGGCTCGATGGCTGGGCCAATCTCCATGCAATCGAATCGGAACGGGAGATAGAGGCTCTGAGGTTGACCAATTGTACGACTAGTCTACACCAGCCCTGGGAAGAGCAGCCACACAGATGGCATCATCGATCTATGACTGTGGTGGATCTCGTCGTAAAGTCTGGTAGAGCCGAGTGAAGGCGTAGTCTATGACCACGTTAACTCGATTGGACCCAGCCACACCAAAACCAGCTCGTCGTCACTGGGCTTGACCCAAGTTCCTTTGTTGTCCTCAGCTTGTGACTCGACAAGAACCCCTCTTTAAGCTGACACGAGCAATCGGATCTGTTCAAGCCGTCGTCGTCTTACCAAGTTTACATGGCACCATCACACCGAGTGCCTCCCACCTAACGCGTCCGTCCAGCTCCCAGCCAATCGTATATCCGTGAATGATGTACCCTCTAGTACCGATTTGTAGTCATGACACGGACGATTGCTCGCCGCGTGCCATGCCCGGCCAATAAGTCAACGGGTCCGTCCCAACAGGCCGTTATTCTCGGGCCCTTGGAGTATCCCGAACCTACCATTGACAATAAGCCTGCACATCTTCCCAGCCCGCACCAACGCAAATGTCGGCATGACAGACGGAAAAACGAAAAACTCGCACCGTCACTCGTCCGATGTTGAGAGAGACGCCCCGGCGAACACCCACGTCCACGGCCTCGAAGGCCTCACGCTCTACCAGCGGAAATGCCTCCTCATCAACCGAGAGATTGACTCCCAAGGCATGGGGAGATACCAGTGGTATGTCTGGAGCCTCTGCGGCTTCGGATACATGCTGGATCTGCTCTGGGCCCAGGCTTTCGGGCTGGTGCTGAGTCCCCTGCAGCAGGAACTGGGCTTTGGGAACGATCAGTCAGGCAACATCTCGACCAGTTTCAACGCTGGCTTGACTGCCGGGGCATTCGTCTGGGGTTTCTTGTCGGACATAATCGGTAGGTGGCCGACTACTGCCTTCTCACGCGTCTGCCTCAGCTGAACCGTCGAGTCAGGTCGTCGTTGGGCCTTTAACTTGACTTGTCTCATCTCGTCCATATTTGGTCTATGCCTGGGCGCATCCAATAACTACACGACCTTTCTCGTCTTGACCGCGTTTGTCGGCTTCGGCGTGGGTGGTAACGTGCCGATTGATACGACCATCGCCTTGGAGTTTATGCCACAGGTAAGTACTCTGTTTTCCGCAGACGCAGAACGCAGTCCTGACACATGACCAGAAAAAGCGCTTCTTGCTATCAGTCCTGTCAATATTCCAACCAATTAGCGTTGTTATATGTAGCGCCATCGCCTTCGGCTTCATCCCAGCGTATTCCTGCTCGCCCAACTTTTCCGAAGCAAGCCCACTCCCTTCTTGTGTCAAGGTTCCCTCGGATACGACTTGCTGCTCCAAGTCGGAAAACATGGGTTGGCGATACTTGCTCTTCACACTAGGTGCCATCACGCTCTTCATCTTCTTCCTACGATACGTCGTCTTCACCTTTCGCGAAACGCCCAAGTTTCTCGTCTACAAAGGCCAGGACCAAAAGGCCATCAAGACGCTTCGGCACATGGCCAAGACTAACGGGACGCAGTGCCACCTCACCATGGAGGCATTTGAGGTCCTTCAGAGCGAATATGGGTCGACGGACAGTTTCTCCAGTTCAAGACCTGCGTTGAGGGGGGAGTCGAAAGACAAAAGCACAACCTGGGCAGAAAAGGCCACTAAGGAGTTGAATCGGTACAAAATGCTGTTTGACGGCTTTCAAATGACACGCCTGACCATCTTGACGTGGTTGACATACATTATGGATTTTTGGGGCTTCACTGTCGCAGGTATATCAGATCCGAGAAGCTGCAATTTTGGTACGATGTGCTAACATGAGCAGGGTTTTATCTGCCTCGGATCTTGGCTCTGAAGAATGGCGAAGCATCTGTGAGTCTCAAATCCACATATGCTGCCTATATCTACACATACGCCCCCGGCATCTTTGGCGTTCTACTAGGGTCCTACATGTGCCGCATTCCCCTCATCGGACGGAAGTGGACAATGGTGATAGCCTCAGGTCTGATGGGCACCTCCATTTTTCTCCTGTCCATAGTCGACAGCCGCGCAAAGAACGAAGGGCTGTTCACCACGGAATACTTCTTCCAGTCCATGTTCAACGCCGTCTTGTACGGATGGACGCCGCAAGCCTTCCCAGCCCCGGTGCGCGGCACGGCTTGCGGAGTTGCTGGCTTCTGGGGGAGGCTCTTTGGGATTGTCAGCCCGTTGATTGCGCAGCATCTGTACGGACGAGCCACCGATGGGAGCGGTGATGGTGATGTCAACAGCGTGCTCTATCTGGCTGGGGGGGTGACAATGGGTTGCGTGGTTACCACGGCTCTCTTGCCGACACGGATGATGGATACAAAGGACGATGACCCATGAGAACCGAGATATCATCAAGATGGCGCTGGGCCAATATGACATTAAACTTCCATCTCATATTGGAGTTGTACTGAATCCCTAACTAAAACGATGCGAAACCACCTCTGCGCCCAAAGTCGGATACCTCTCACTCGAGATCTGTATTTCCTCCGTCTTCATGATTCTATCCTTGCCCAACATGTTGAGCTCAACCTGGCTTTCCGTAGAGCCATCCTGGTGCGAAGTGATGACGCGGCTGTGGTAAGATTCCTGGCCACTCCGTCAGTGTATCATTGACTCGGGACGGACTCTACATGCCCTGGGCTGAGTCGGCGGTTCGACAGAAGGGATTATATATCCCGGCTTGTAGTCGCTACCGGGTAGGGCCGAGGAGATGATACGAGAGATCTTTTGGAGCAACGGGCGTAGCGCGGTGAGGGCGACTATCATGATTGAGATGCAAAGCTCCGCTGTGGCCCAGATGTCTTGGAATGGTGTTAGCGGTTGGTATTGAACCTGTAGTTTAAGATGCGGCTTACAGATGGATATGTCGTTCGACACGCTCAGCATCATGACAAATCTCCCGATGCTGACGGAAATCGTTATCAGGCCCATGGCGAAGATGAGAGCCAAGCTCATCTTCTCACGTCGAGAAGACAATTTAACATCCTTGATCAATGGGAACGGGAATAGAAAGTCTAGTAGAAAATGTAACTGATCAGCGACTGTAGCCGTTTCGGAAGAGGCTCGCTTTCAAGGTTACGTACTGAGGACCTCGGTGATGAAGTTCATGGACCAATTGAGCCGCATAAGCTTCATAGACTCAAAGACCGAGGACCAATCGTCTCCATGTGACCTACGCAAGTCGATACTTTGTTAAAACTTCATCTCAGCGCTCCTGCAGGGGGGCGGGATGCTGACCAGTTCACAGCCGGGTTGGGGCCACACCAGAAGGTCACGCTGAAGAATGTGGTGAGAGCGCACACAACGGTGATGCCAGTCAGAATGTAGAGTGCCATACGCATCGTACGGTTCGTTAAAGGAACCAGGTTATAGTAAAACGCAATGATGCTGAACTTTGGAAAGTACATGGCGGTATCAAACAAGTAATTGGTAGAAAACCTGATCTGTAACGAGAAGCCGCACAAGGTCAATATTAGTCTATACTTCAACACGCCAGGATAGTTCTACTTGTGTTGTGCTCGGTCAAGGGAAAAGATGTCGCTGAAACGTACTTTATCAAGCGATGCACTCGTAATGGTGAAGTTATCCATTGCATCAACCTGGTAGGTCAACGTATCGCAGATAACCAGGCCTTGGGCTGCCGCTAGGGCAACCAACAGCCAGAAATCAGACTAATACAGCCTGTCTCGTCGCATCCACAGTCGAACATAGATGCGGGCAATCACCAGCATGTAGGTCAAGACCAAAAAGGTCCATTCGATGCTCTATTGGGGCCTATCAGTATATACTCCTCATCCAAGACTGTTGAAATATGATGGACTGGGAACTCACGATTACAGCCTTGCTTGATACCATCCTGTGGTAGGTTCGCGATGCGTGGAAGAGATGGTACTCAAGATGAAGAAAGGGGAATTCAGTGCCGATTGGCGTTTGCAAATGCGCTGAACGCCACTCTTGATCTCGAGCTGGCCGTCTGCTGACAGTGCTGCTGACTCGAGTCAGACCAGGCTTGCCCTCCCAGCCACAATTACTCCTAGAACCGGGAATGTTGACGACCCGCGCTGCCATCAAACGATCACGCCATGGATAAAAGAAGGTTTCCCCTGGTCGAGGGATCGGCGTCGAGTGGACATTACCTACCGAATCCGCCAGTTCTTATCCCCAAACGGCAGAGTGCCTCACGTACATGCCGTATGCGTGAAGTGCTCGTAGAATAGCGGCGCCTCACGCTAATCAAGGGGCTTGGAGATCAAACTTTGGCAAGTGGCACGCCGGAGTCTTCCGCGGAAGTGATGAGTACGGACCAGGTTAGAGTGCGCTCGAGTTGACGCCTGTCTGTGGCTCCTTGGTGTTCGAAGTCGTCCCAAGACAATCCCGTTGTGGGGAGATTCCGTACTGCCGGAAAGGCCTGGAACAGGACTCCCATCATGAAATGCGTGGGTAAATGTGTGAAATGTAATTGACGGTTTGGCCGCGCGGCTTCCAACTTCTAATTCATGCTTTAGAAAGGGAGTGGCGGTGAGAAAGGGAGGGCTGATACAGCCAACACTTCCGTGGCAGATGCATTTCATGCCGTTCTTCATTGGCGTTTCGGTCATCTGAGAAGTAGCAAATCTCGCCGTCTGAATTTCGGCCGTCATTTTTACTCCTCTATAATTGATGACGATTGTTCGTTCCTCTGCACTTCGTATATGTACATATTGGTGACTGCGATGGTCGGTATCTCGTCTGAGTGAGCGGCGATTCTGCCCGATTCATTGAAACATTCTTACTATCCTCATCACATTCGATTCGAGTTCTCCACTCGAGATATATATTCGACACCACTCAATATTAGAGGCCTAAACGGTCTTCATCCAGACTAGTCATTACGAAGCCTCCTTCGTTATCGTACCAGCCCTGTCGCCCTTACCACCCCTATTGTTGAGGGTCTAAGGCCATCCCCACAAGGCCATCTTCGCGATCCTGCCAAGAGTGACTACATTCATTCCAGCGAGGCCGATATCGCCATACTAAGCCGCGAGGACCTCATCAACAGCCTGCAGACCGCTCTCTCCTCGAGCAAATCTCGGGACAGGCGGGACACAGCACAATCCAAACAAGAATCCCCCGCCTTGAGAAATCCACCAACAAATTGCGAGGCGATAGTACTGATCAAAGTTAAGAATGCCCCCTCTCGGGATGAGGTTGCAGTTCAAGTCCTTCCTAGGCTCAATGGTATTCTCACACTCACCAGAGGTTGCTTCTGAAGGACCCAAGATGATGCTCAACTTGGGTGTAATAGCTCAACCTTGGAGGCGAATCCGTCAACCACTCCGAAACCTTTACACCACTCCCAAAAGCTTCATACTGTTGAACATGAACCTCCGCGCCGGCTGCCAAACTCGCCGCTTTCCATCAAAATACACATATCCCGCTCCAGCCGCCAAACCCGCGAGATGGGCCGCGTGCCCAAAGTTCAGAGACTTGAACCCGACTACGAGTCCGTACGTCTCAAATAGGGCAATTCCCGCCAGCGCCTGGTCCACGGGGAGACTCCCGGGCAAGAAGAGCAGGCCGACGTGTGCGTTGGGGGAGAGCATGGCCCAGGCTCCGAGGAGGCCGAAGATGGCGCCGCTGGCCCCCAACGAGGGCGTGAGGAAGCCGATTTGGCCTCGCGGGGGCACCCATTTCGACGTCAGGTGTTGTGCAAGGCTCGCAAAGAGGCCGGTCGCGAGGTAAAAGGCCGTGAGGTGAGGGCCGCTCTGCTCGAAAGCCCGGCTCCGGGCGACCTCAGGCCCGAAACGGAACAAGCCGTACATGTTTGCGCCCAAATGGAGGAAGCCGGAGTGGCCAAACATGGAAGTGAGCATCGTGTAGTTGTAAGGCCAGGAAGGCAGGTGTATAAACTGCAGTGTCAATCCAGTGAAGATGCGAGACATTGCGAAGATGCTCGTGTTCAGTCCGATGGCTCCGACCACCATCTTGTCTGCCCCGGTGAGGCGATTCCAGATCTCGGGCGATATTTGGTCAAGGCTTGGCTCAGATGAGCGATTCCATAGCCGAGAACTTGAGCTTAGTTTGGCGGCCTGGAGCTGGTCATACGTGGTTGGAACGTGTCGTTTCTTGCTCGCTTCCTGGACGTCTTGGTAGACTTCCCAGCCGGCGCAGCCGAGATAGATTGTGCCGGTCGCAGCGAGACACCACACTATTGGGCCGATAACTCGCAGAGGAGGGAGACCACGCGGCTTCATCCAAAACGCTCGGCGGGAGGCGTGGGCGGCGGACGAGAGGTGAGACGCTGGGTTTCTCAGGGATGCTACTCGTGAGCGCCACATCATCGCGCAACACAAATGGCGCTCGAATTATCGGTGAGGAATTGAACACGAGTGCAGGACCAGGTACAGATTACGGCCACCACTCTTCGAGACTGGGTGCCCTGTGAGATGAATGGGATAAAATGCGAGGGACAGCTGTTGCTCCACTCCCTCAGCTCCTGTGTCACGTGCCTACCCTGAACGGAGCGAATCCACTCAATCTTCCGGGTTTCTCGTCTTCCTTTTTTTTTTTTCTTTTTTTTTTTTTTGCAGTTCCTTCCTTGCTTCTTCATGTTGCTTAAAACGACTACTCAACTCTCTGCCTGTGAACTGGTGGTAATAGCCCGACACGAACAGCCGTAAACAGGTCTGTCTAAGTGTCTAGCGGAGCCCACCAGGTTACTAGGTAGGTTACTTGAGGCAGGCGAGAGCAGCATGTATTCGAGGATAAAAGCAGGAAAGAGGATTGGAACTATAATAAAATTGTAGAGTCTCTTAATCATCTACTATAGGCATTCCCTAGACTTCTTCACGATAACCGTCTTGGCTTCACGTCAAGCCTCTCCGCCATCCACCGAGACAAAGACCACAATACTCGGGGCAAGGTCCGACACGGCATTATCCCCCTTGATAGCTTTAGGGAGTAACTTGAAAAAGTCCAAGTTTGGGGAGGTGAGGACCGAAAACTCGGGTTTTCTGTATGTACCTAAAAAGAAAGAAATACGTACACGAAGTAAGAACCTAGGATCATGTATCAACCGCCTAAACACTTTTATAACCGACGCGATAACATCTATGCCAAATCCTCATCCGTCAATGAGAGGTCAAGAACATGGTGTCTTAAGTCAGATAAATGCCTGTCATTTGCCTGCGACTCAGATCAAGACAAGTCGTTGTGACTCGCGTCAAGAACATCGGCCATGGTGCCAGCACAGCAACGCTCAATTTTCCTCACTGGCTGCAGCTACCTTTCCTCCGTCATGTGCTTCTCTATTCTCTTCCCCACGGTTGTACTCCACATGTCAATTTTGCGGTACCACCAGTCGGAGAGATACAGAGTCACGCTCAGCAACATAATGTAGCCAACGACAAAGGCCACGGGCCGACCAAGGCGTTCGAAGAGTCTCGGCATGATCCAAAACCCTAGACTGTGCAGGATCGGTCCATGGACAAGATAGAAAGAGAAACTAATCCTCCCCAGGTACTGCGCTGTCCGTCCTTCGAGAAAGCCGCGGATAGATGGAGTTCGCAGAATGCAGGGGAGCAGGATCAGGGCACCCATGGCCTGGTAGAACATCCAGCCGGACAGCGGAATGTAATACTTGGGGACGAGCGAAGACAAAAACACGAAGCCCGGCGTCCACTCGGCACCGGCATCGGGGTACGAGAGGAAATAGAGCGCCACAACGAAGCCGATGAAGCGCAGCACTTTTTCTCGGCCCCTCGACGGTTGGCGACTTCGCGGGGCACCCGTAACCGGAGGCGCCAGTGCCGGATCAGAGGCGCGAATGTCCATCTCCGAAAGAAGGGTGCCCCCCAGAAACGTGGCCATGTCCCATCGGCCCAGTGTCAGGCTGTAAGCCGAGAGGAAGCCGGCAAGGCGGAAGCGCCACTTGTATTTGAGGGCTGCCGTGCCGAGCAGGAAAAGGTACACAAACATGGAGCCGCGGAGCTCCATCGGAATGGTGAATGTGTGCGGATCGTACCGCGGGTGATAGTGGCCAAAGTTGAATGGGTTGGCCCATTCTGCGTAGGCCCTCGTGAAATTCTTGAGGGCATACGTCATGTTGTCGTGGATGAAGGGATGCTCCTCCCACGAGCCGCCGAGCTGAACCCACGTCAGGTTGAAGGTGTCTGTGATGTTCGTGGTGTTTGCCGTCTCCAGGAGCGATGGGTTGTTGCGGAAAAATGCCATCATTCCCTTCTGCTTCTTCTTAGCAGCAGCCTTCCGCTCGGCAATCTCGGCAGTCCCGTTCGCCAGTGTCTGGTTCAACTCGACCTTTGGCTTCTCCTCAAGCAGGTACAGCGATGAGGGGCCAAACAACCGAGATGTGACGTTCAGGCAGAGGGTATCATTCCAGGTGGTAATGTTGTTCAGATACTTTGGGCTCTGCAGGCCCAGATAATCTGCCATACCCGCGGCGCCATCAACAGGGATGCTCCAGTTGCCACAGGTGCTGTTGAGTTGGACCTTGGAGATGGTGGCATTGATGTAGACCGAATCAGGACCTTTGTAGATGGCGAACTCGGACCGAAAGGCTCCCATTTGCGCGAGCATAGCCACCAGGAACATGCTGATGGTGGGGGGAAGGTAGAGCCGAAACACACGTCGAAAAACAGCCGATGCGAGCTTTTGGTAGGCGGCGTCCAGACGTCGCTCGTGGATGGACCTCAGGATGTGGCGACAGAGGACGTAGCCCGAGATGGCAAAGAAGATTGCGACCATGGGGCGGCCGCGATGCAACAGACAGAGGATGGGCAGCGACGGCCATTCCCAAGACGGCTGGGGAGATCGCGGGGGCAAGGCGCCATATCCCAGCATGATCATTGGGGTCCATGGCCAGAGGAAATGGTAGTTGAAGACGATGAGGCAGGCGATGCCGCGAAGCCCGTCGAGGCATCTGATCTTGTCTCTCGACGGCGTCGAAGCTGACAGCTTGCGGTCCTCAGACTGGGGGAGCACATCAGACTGGTGTTTCTCGTGCGCCTGCGCAGACTCGCCCCAGATGCTGGACAGCATGTTGCCTTCTCGATTGCGAGCACGCATGCAGGCAGATGGGCGGGACGAAACGTGGCGATGGTACGGGTGTTGGTACAAGGTGAGATGGAATTGATGAAACGAGGTGTCCTGAAGCTCAAACGGGCAGACGTCATCGCATCGTATTCAAATACCCGACATTAGTCCGGCGGTTTACTGAACTGAGGCTTCCGAGGGCCCGTGCTTCCCCCCCCCCTGTGATAAGCACGCGAGCAAGGTGAATCAACGGTATTAATTTACAATCTACGGAGGTGAATACGCACAGAAGAAATCTAATGCATTAATGATAGGATAAAAATACATGAGAAATCGAGGGCCTGGTTTGTTCTGTGACTGTCGAGGAGTGATGATGAAGATGTGCCCCGACTTGATTTAGTTCAATCCGAGCGGTCGTCGCGGCGGCGGTGATCTGGGTCGGCACCGCCCCGGACCGCCAGTGGTCGTCGTGCTCGATGCAGTCGTTGTGGTGGTCGCTGTGCTCGAGGTAGGCGTAGTCGACGGAGTGGTTTGGGTAGTACTAGACGTCGTGCTGGAACTGAGGGTAGAACTGGGGGTAGAACTGGGGGTAGAGCTGGGTGTGGTTGAAGGAGTGGTGGGTGTCTGAACGGGGGTCGACGTCGGTGTGTTGACAGGAGTGGGAGTTGGAGTGTCGCGAGGGCATTTCTTTGGCTTGTAGGCCAAAATAGCATTGTCAAACCCGATGGCCGCGGCAAAACTGGTCGTGTCACAAATCACCTCGAAAAAGATATTCGTAGCATCCTCAGTTGCTACCCATGTAGCCGCAAGCGTGCGCCATGGAACGTCAAAGCCAAAGGAGTCTTTAACGTAGTACAGAAAATCAATCTTCTCTGAGACGATGACTGTGTCGGGTCCCGATGCGCCGTGAGAGATCTGCAAGTTGCAAGTGGGCGGCGTTTGCTCCACGTAGAAGGGTCTGTAGTCGATGGAGATGGAGTAGGTATTGCCGACGTGAAGGTTTGCTACCTCTTGGAAGAAGTCGTTGTGTTCGGTAGCGGTGATAAAGCCACTAAAGAGGCACGCGTTAGGATTACGGAAAATAATCAGACGGAAACCCATAGGAACGGGAGACTTACTACCACGTAGGGCCATCTGAGCCACCCACTGGAACTGTGGTGCCGAGGGCCACATCATAGTGCCATCCTATGTCCTCTGGTTCCTCCCACGATGGGTTTTGGAGCAGATTGGGACTGAAGTACGGAGAGCCATAGGGGACGCACCCGGCAATGGGGGTGGTCACTGGAGTCACGATCGGGGCGGCGGCCATGGTTAATGGATGCGGGAAGCAGACGGCACCAAGCGAATGTAAGGAATCGTCGGGGTTAGTGAGCGACAGCGAAAGTGATTGAATGCGCCAGGAAAGAAAGCAGCTCCTATATACCAACTAACAGCTAGAAAAGAATTGAAATTAATATTGAATGAACATCCGCTTAGAGGTCGAGGCCTTGAGCCTTGCACACTTGGTTCCTGGCCTAGAGCAAGGTCGTCCCCGGAAGTTGAAACTATTGATGCTAAGCTCTTGACTAGCAATTGTACCCCAGCAGCTTTTCTGCCGAACTCCGTGAATCTGTGACTATTGCTTTCTAGCTCACTCATCGTCGGTACAGATCCGCATTAACCACCTTATTCGCGTGTAGTCTACTTCGTAGTACGTACCGGTAACCCGGAAGCACACAAACGTGGGTGAACACCCCCCTTTATGATATCTGTAGATCTCTAGGATTATCGCTCGTTGCCTTTACCTACTGTACCCTGGGGATTGAAGCTCTTACCAGTGGGCAACTCGCCCTGTCGAGTCTCTAGGGTATCTCTAAATCTACGAATACTTGTACTGCAATGCACGAGAACCCCTCATCGGTCGTGGGGAGTTTGGGGGAAGTCCAGACTGGTACGTAGGGTGCAATCCGGTCAACCATGACAGCGTAAAAAAACGGTCGGAAAGAAAGGACATTGTGTGCAGCAATGGACAAGACTTCTCAGCACTCTGTGGTATTTTTTGGGTAATTCCACTGTGCGTTTAGTGGGCTTAACCATGGAGGGCAATCTAAGGGTGTGGCTGGAACACATCGAGAATGGTGGCGCAGTTTGTGGCTAGACACACAACTGTCCACCCTGTTTTGCTCACAGACAAAGTGAAGCCATCGCCAACTCTCGGTAATACGTACGATCACCAAAAAGGGATGATTCCGCCCGGGCTCGAACCGGGGACCTTCTCGGTGTTAACGAGATGCCATAACCAGCTAGACCACGGAACCTGAGGCTGGGAAATGAGCTTGTCGATGGGATTGAGGGGCGGAACGGGACTGATGTTTGTGGGGAGGGACTGGAAACTGAAGACGCATAGAAACGAAGAGAGCAAAAACAGCCAGATGGCGACGCGTGCAATTGTATGTAGAAATGGCCTCGACCAGAAGATGGATGGTTCTTGACGTCACCCGGAAAATCAGGACAACATGGTGGCTGAGTCCTCGCTGCCTCCGCAGCCAAGTTAGCTCCTCTGTTGTTCGTGGCGGAGCTGCCACACCTGAACTTGCCGCCGTTTCTTACCGCAAAACCGTCCCCAGCTACAGTTGCCAAACTTCACAGCTCCAAGTTCAACCTAATGGCCGAGACTGCTGGTCTTGTGGTGGGCGCCGTTGCCCTGGCCGGGACCTTTAAAGACTTGCGTCGATCTCTTTTCTCTCTTTCTCTCTTATCGCTCCATCGGCCGCAACTACGAAATCGTCATCACAGAGCTTGATGTCGAGAAGACTCTCCTTTTGCATTGGGCCTATTGCGTTCGTCCCCTTAATGTTGACTACGATGATTAACTGGACGACCCTGCCATAGCAGCAGCTGTGTTGAGGGTTTTAGCGAGTATCTGCCAACTCCTTACCGAAAGCTTGTCTCTTTAAGAGCGATATGGGATGAAACAACTCGATAAGGAGTCATCTAGCAGCGCAACTTAATTAGCGGGAACTCCAATCAGCTAAAGTCGCATAGAACGCTTTAACTAAGAATTCCGAGCCCTGTAGATTCAAATGAATCAAAGACCCACGGCTGTTTCCAGCTCTTCCAAGTTTCGCTGGGTTATAGTCGATAAGAATAAATTTGAAACCCTGGCCTAGCACCTATCTCATTTCGTCTCTAAGCTCAATGAACTCGTTCCCGACTGAGGATAGGCGAGACCTATGCTGGAGCAGGACTTAGAAAGAGTTATGAATCTTAGAGTCCTGAGACTCATTCGGGATGCGACTATCAATAGCCTAGACGATATCGCGGCGCTAATTGTCGAATATTATGAACTGGTGACTCTAGAGAAAGTTCTTGAGCGCATCTGGTTTCGAATAATAGATAATCGCAGAGATGCTATGCTGCGAGTGCATTACAGAACGCTTTCTTGGGCTTTAAACCCCCTGGAAGATATAGAGGATGAAATTGAGTGGGATGACTTATCGTCATGGCTCAAGTTGGGGTCTGGACTGTACTGGCTCTCTGGTAAGGCCAGTAGCAGTAAATCCACCCTCATGAAATATCTCTACAACCATAATGACATAAGGCGGCTTTTATCCTACTAAATGACATCTATACCCTTGGTCGTCCTTGGCTCCTTTTTCTTTTGGAACCTTGGCTCTGCTAAATAGAAATCTCAGAGCGGACGCTCAAGAGCCGTATTATATCAGCTCCTGGTCAGGAACCCATTTCTATTGCCGCATCTTCTGCCTTGCATGTGGCAGGAAGCATCCTCATATAGAGGCCATCAGGACACATTATTGGATATCAATACGCCATCGGAGGCCGAAATGGCAGCGGCCTTTGAGAGGCTCCCGACTGCCAGACTGGGGCAGCACTTCTGCTTCTTTATTGATGGCCTCGACGAATATGCAGGCGACTATCTGGACGGCATCGCATTTATCAAGAAGCTGTGCCTCAACACGAAGATCAAAGTTGTCCTTTCCAGCAGCCCGATCCCTCTTTGCGCAGACGGATTCTCGTCTTTTCCAAAGCTCCAGCTACAAGATCTCACTCGGAGAGACATTGCGTACTACGTACAGGATACCGTTGGCTCTCATCAGCACATGATTGCGCTCAAGGCTTCGGACCCGGACGGCGCAGAGACGGTTCTTCGACAGCTTACGAGCAAGGCCGCCGGCGTCTTTCTGTGGGTTGTTTTGGCGTGCCGTTCCATCATCACCGGCCTTGCGGCCTACGATACCATCCCTGAACTGAGCTTTCGCGTGGATGAATTGCCCCCCGAGCTGGAAGATGTATTCCAACATATGCTCGGCAAAGTCGAGCCTCACTACCACAAACACACCGCAAAGATGCTCAGAATATGCTATCAGAGACAGCTTACGATCAAGGGGCGTGGATGGTCCTCAGAACCACCATCCAAGATATTCACGCTTGCTTGGGCTATTCTCGACGCCGCCGGAATGGATATTGAGGGGGCAAAGCCGTTCCGCCCCTTGTCGTTGGAGGAAGAGCGGGCTCTGTGCAGACCTGTTGAAGGGCGCCTGCGTAGCCGCTGTGGCGGCCTCTTGGGGACGAGACGTTCTTCCAAGGATCATTTGCTCCTGCGGAAGCCTCCCAGACTCGCTCGTGGACACGACGGTCGAGTTTATGCACAGGACTGTCTTTGAGTTCCTGGACAATCCAGCAGTGTGGGACTTCAGCTACCTCCGCATCCCGGACCCGAGGTTCAATGCGAATGCGGCATTGGCCTTTATGGCAATGCAGCTGGAGTAAGTGAACCCGACCTTTTACTGGGGCAAGTTCATCGCCGACGCCCTCGACTGTGCTCGTCGTGTCGATGAAGAGAGCCCAGAGCTCATCCCCGAGCTGCTGGAGCGAGCAGAGGAGGTTTTGCTTCACCGTGAAGAGCAAGGGACTTTTGATAGCGAGCGAATGACACCTTCCGATTTCCTCGACATGCACTCGCCAGACGATTTTCGACTGATACTGGCGGTCGAGTCAAATATGGTTCAATACGTGCGTTCCCGTATGCCATTCAGACGTGAACCACCAGGCTACCCGCTGCTTTACCACGCGATTTCGAAAGTTCTGCTATGCAACTTAGGCGACCCGTCAGCTTCCACGGACATGGTCAAACTCCTTCTCTCAGAAGGCTGTCAGGTAAACGAGGAGTTTGGGGACGAGGACGGACAGAAAACCACGCCATGGAAGAAATGGGCCGCGGAACTTGACGACATGCCTCCCGACGAGTTCTCCCGTGCATCAGTCATTGTAGAGCTGTTGATCGACGGCGGCGCAGATCCCGAGATCCAGCCTGAACCAGAGATGACTACGCGATACATGGACGAGACGACAACATTGGGTAGGAAACGGCCTCGGTTGTTGGAGATTATCAAGGAAGCCAGGAGGAAGACAGTGTCGGTTGTCGATGCTCGGGGGGTAGAATGTGCCCCGGAAGGGGTCTCGTCTGCGTATGACAGGGGGAAATGCTCGACTATGGAGCCGGACATTGCTAGGAAGCGACGGTTCCCTGATGGGACGGCTGGTGTTGATTCGGGGAAGCCATTCAAGGTACCTCTGGCCAAGAGGAGATGACTTGATTCGAAGGGAGCGGCCGTGCTTTCACATAAGCAGATACATGATACTGATGATGTACTTACGATACTCCCAGATCGCGATGGCTGTTACCTCGCAACTCGCACATACGCAGCAAAGAATAATTGTGTTCATGGTTAGGAGCGAAGGCAGGGTGCAGACGTTTCAATTCGTAAACACCTGCTGCATCGATAGGAAAGAGTCTGAGAGACATGACCTGCTAGAGCAAGGACTATTGAAAGGGGAATGAAGTGATGAAATTGATGAATTCGTCTAGCGTTCCATCGCCTCGACGCCACAGCATCCTGTTTCATAGCCCCAACATGGTAATCTCAAAATCCCTCGGGCGCCCAGTTCGCATGCTCATTCACGCCAACAACCTTGGTATGCCCATTCACTCCATTCACAGCCTTGATCCCATTCGTCCTGTCCTTGCCACCCTCCCCCACAGGCCCATAGCCACCCCCAGATGGACTATCCATGACCAGCTGATCGCCAGCGCTCATCCTCACCATGTTTCTCTGCCCCAGGTTCACCGCCCTGGCCGACCCGTCCTCCTGCCTCCGGTTCCAGGTATTCGCCCCGTACGCGCCGGGCTCGCCGCCGCGCAGCCCGTACGGCCTCGTCGTCCTCCGCTCGGTAATGACGCTGAAGCTCAGCGGCGCCAGCGCCTCGTACACCCGCCTAGTGCCGTCGCCGCCGTGAAAGGCGCCCTTGCCGCCGCTGCCCCTGCGGATGCTGAACTCGCGCATCAGGACGGGGTACCGCTTCTCCATGAGCTCCGCGTCGGTGATGCGCGTGTTGGTCATGTGTGTGTGGACGGCGCTCGCTCCGTGCCAGGTTGGTCCCGCGCCGGCGCCGCCGCAGACGGTCTCTCCAAAGGCGTACCGGAAGCCCCTCGTGCGGCCGCTCTCGTCGAGCGACTCGCCGCCGAAGAAGCCGACGCAGTTCATGCAGCCCTGCGACGCGGCCGCCGCCTCAAACGCCTCCAGGATGGTGTCGCAGATGCGCTGCGAAGTGTGCGTGTTGCCCGCGCACACGGCCGCCGCGCCCGACGGGTTGAGGAAGCAGCCCTCGGGGAGGACGATGTCAATGGGGGCCAGACAGCCCTGGTTGAGTGGAATGTCGGCGCCTATCATGGTGCGCAGGCAAAAGATGACGCCCGAGTACGTGAGCGCCTTGGGCGCGTTCATGTTGCCGTGCAGCTCGGGCGTGGTGCCCGTAAAGTCAAAGGTTGCGCTCCCGTCTTCCCGGATCTGCACTTCGAGGCAGATGCGCGAGCTGTTGTCCATGTAGCCGACGGCGCCGAGTTTTCCGCCGGGGTACCGCGTCCGGACCTTCTTGAGGAAGCCCCGGATGGCCATCTCGGCGTTGGACTGGATGGCGTCCATGTAGAACTGCACCGTCTTCTGCCCGTACTGGTCCATCAGCCGGTTGAGGAGCTTGGCGCCCTTATTGTTGGCCGCGGCAAAGGACTGGAGGTCCGTCAGGTTGTCGCTCAGCCGCTGGGTGCTGTTGCATCCGGGCCGGGTCCCCGGTTCGGCAAAGATTCTCGCGATGCCCTCGTGGTCGAACTGGCCGTCGCGGATCATGGTAAAGGTGTGGATCGCGACGCCCTCCTGCCAGAGCTCTGTTGAGTTGGGGGGCATGGAAGTACCCTCCGAACCGCCAATGTCGGTGTGGTGGCCGCGGGAGGCGAGGAAGAAGAGTATCTCCTTACCCGTCTTGTCAAAGACTGGCGTGACGACCGTCAGGTCGGGCAGATGTGTTCCTCCGCTGACTGCAAACTGTTAGCGGAAGCAAGTTGTAAGGAGCAGCAGGATTGTCTTACGGGGATGGTTAGTGACGAAGACATCACCCGGTCGCATCTTGTCGCCCACCAGCTCAATCTGGCCCTTGACAGCATAACTCATGCTGCCCAAGAAGACGGGAACGTGCGGCGCGTTGGCGACCAAGTCACCCGTAGGTCCGAAGATGGCGCAGGCGAAATCCAGCCTCTCCTTGATGTTGAGAGAGACGGAAGTCTTCTGCAGCGAGCGGCCCATCTGCTCGGCGATGCTCATGAAGCGGTGCCCAAAGACGGAGAGCTGGACGGGGTCGACGGCGAGGGCGTCAGACTTGAGCGTCTGCTGGGCCTCGACGTCGATGATGATGTGGTTGGAGAGGACGCGGGCGTTGCACTTGGGCGCTACCACGACCGTCTGCGTGTCGTCGATGATGACTGCCGGACCGCTGACGACGTTGCCGGGGACGAGGTTCTTGAGGAGCAGGACACTGGCTTCGTGGAAGCCGCCGTGCTTGAAATACATGGGTCGCTGAAGACGTGATTAGAACAATGCAACTCTCCCATTGTGAGAATAGGTTACTTACCTTTTCTGCTGCCAGCCTGTCCACCTTGACGGGGACAAAGCTGCCACCTCGCAGCTCCTGCTCTAGTGCCTCGTTGTCCCTGGTGCTCTCCGTACTGACGCCAATGGTGCGGACCCGAATATCGTCAACGAGAACCTCTCGCTCCGCGGGCAGAACAAAGGAAAACTCTCTCAGGTGCTCGGCGATGAACTCACGCTTCCAGTCCCCGTCGGCGGGCTCCAGGATCATGAGCGTCGTGTCGCTGCCGCGGTAGCGGAGATTGAGATAGACGTCGTGCCTGATGGCGGACCGGTCGACGCCCTGCTGGAGGAGGGCATTTGTGCCAAAGTCGCGGAGGTGCTCGTGGCGGGCCGTGATGTTTGGCATGGCGTCTGCCGTCAGGACCTCGTTGCACGGCTCCTGGGCTTCCTGGACGACCTCGGCCAGGGCCATGCCTGGAATTGTCAGAGGGGGGCTTCACTGCACGAAGACTGGAGTCATGGGAGACTTACCATAGGCTGACAGCAGACTCGAGTACTTGTGCATGACAACCTTGGAAATACCCAGGTTCTCTGCAATCTCGCAAGCATGTTGACCACCCGCACCGCCAAACACGGCTAGATTGTGCGAATCAATCTCGAAGCCCCTCGCCTCGGTAATGGACCGAATCGGCCTGCACATGGTCTCATTGGCAACCTCGATGAAGCCCACGGCAACCTCCTCGGGCGTCACATGCCGACCGGTATCCCTTCGAATCTCCACGGCCAGCTTCTCAAACTTGTCCCTCACAACATCCACATCCAGACCCTGATCCTCGCTGGGGCCAAAGATGTTGGGGAAGTAGTCGGGCAAGAGCCGACCGAGCAGCAGGTTGGCGTCTGTGATGGTGAGAGGCCCCCCCTTGCGATAGGCCGCCGGGCCTGGGTGGGCACCGGCGCTCTCGGGGCCGACCCGGAAGAGGCCGTTTTCCCAGAAGAGGATGCTGCCTCCGCCGGCGGCGACGGTGTTGATGTCGAGCTGGGGGCTCTGGATGGTGACGCCGGCCGTGGTGGTCTCGAAGACGTGGTCAAAGGTGCCGCCGAAGCGACTCACGTCGGTGGATGTTCCGCCCATGTCGAAGCCGACGACGGGGGTTTCGCCATCGTAGGAAGTGCGGGCGAAGCCGACGAGGCCGCCTATCAATGGGTTGGAGCATGTTTGGTTACGAGTATAGGGCTAACTTACCGGCTGGGCCGCTGAGGATGCCCTTCATGCCGCTAAAGGACTTGTAGTTGACGAGTCCACCGTCACTCTGCATGAATTCGCATCGCAAGCCATCGAGGTTGCCGCCCTCGAATCCAGCGGCGAAACCAACAATGTACTTGTTCGTCTCGGGAGTGAGGTACGCGTCCGCAGAAGCCGTGCCGCCCCTGGACACCATCTTGATCATGTTGGCGCCGACAGCAGACGACAGAGAGACGTGCTCAAAGCCCATCTCCCTCGCCATCTCCTCGATCCTGCGCTCGTGGTCCGGGAAGAGGAACGAGTGCGCCAGACACACGGCAATGGTGTCGTACCCCTCGTCCCTCAGCTTCTGCAGCGACGCCCTCGTCGTGTCCTCGTTGAGCCTCTCCAGGACACGGATGAGCTCGCCGCCAACGCCACTGACGACGTCGCCCTCGATGACCTTGCGGACGCCATTCGCACGGTCGGGCTCCTCGTCGTAGTGCTCGAGGGTGACGCGCTCGTCGACCTCGACGACGGTGTCGTAGAGGACGGCGGCCTTGCGGATGTTGAGGGCAAAGATGTTGGGCCGCTGCTGGGAGCCGATTTCCAGCACGTCTCCGTGGCCTCGTGTCGCGAGGAACGCGTGGCGGCTTCCCTTGCGCTCGAGGAGGGCGTTTGTGGCGACGGTGGTGCCCATGCGGATGGCACGGATGGGCTTCTTGGGGAGGGGTTCCGACTTGGGCATGTCCCGGCCGAGATAGTGGCAGAGGACCCTCCGAACGCCTGTCGGTAGAGTTAGCAGCAGTGACTTGACTTTACAAAGTACTGACCCTCTGTGGGAGCATCCTTGTAGTGGTCTGGATCCACGGAGAGGAGCTTAAAGACCAGGTCGGGCTTGCCCTCGACAGACGCCCAGACGTCGGTAAAGGTGCCGCCTCGATCAATGGCGATCAAGATGGAGTCCTCTGTCGAGTCTACGCTTCCATCGGGATGAGGCATTCTGGTAGGTGCCAAGGTAGCAGGGGAGGGGTAGGGATGGACCGGATGGTGGCATGGAAGTGATGTAGAGAACAGGGGCCATAGACCTTGGGGCAGCTCGAGCAGTATATGTAGTGATCGAAACCAAGTCGCACATGTACATTGAGTCTCGCTTCTACGACCAAACTACTCATTGAAGCTCGAAACGACCTTCACTTTTAATATTCCCGGGCCCTCGCATTCCTCCAAGTACCGGTACATGGAGTTATGACTCGCGTCGCGGGGGACCTGGCTCCGCTGTTTTCCCCGCGTCCATCACTCCTAGCCACAATGACCATGACTGATAAGGGAGGGATACTCAGATACCAGGGTTGGATGACTGCCTCTGAATGGCTGGGACGATAACAAAGACGACCAAGGTCGTTTCGACCTTCCCCCTCACTCCTCACTCCCCTCCCCCCCCCCTCACTTTTCTACCTCAGACACATGACCATGACGACGACTTAACGACCTTTGCCCTTTACCCTTTACACGCAATCTCGCACATCAACACTCGCCCCGAATAATACCTACCCTGGCTCTTTCTCTCGTCACCGTCTCGTCTGTCATGCCCCGCCGCACAGATGGCGAACCCACGGAGAAGCGTGGGAGGAACGCCTGCTGGAAGTGCAAGGGTAGGTCCCAATCAACCAGACCCCCCCTTCCTGAGCTCATATCTCTAGATATGTATGTGCTGTTTGCTGACCAACCCCCCAGAGCGCCGCATCAAGTGCACCCTCGAGAGACCCGTCTGCCGCAACTGCGCCCGGTGGAAGCACGCGTGCCAGTATGGGCCGAAGCTCCTGTGGAGGGAAGAGGCCCTTGCCAGGGGCATCTGTTTCGGGCGCCAAGGTACCAATACCGTCTATGTCTAGGGATTTTGTTCACCATGGATCCGCCAGGTGTCTATGGCCACTCAGCCAAGGTCCCTATTTCCAGCTGTCCGCTCGGCTCTAGGAGCTTCAGCGGGGAGGTTTATTATCTGCATACGACTTGGGCCGACTTTGAGGGCTCCGGCTCGAGGGCCCATGTCGGACATGCGGAGGAGCAGGAACGAGAACAAGGTGACGAGGCGGATATCCTCCATCCAGATCCCCCCAGCCAACTATCCCTGTTTCCTTCTGCCGAAACCTCCACCGACCTGCGCCTCTTTGACTTCTTCGTCAGCTACATGTGCCCCGGCCTCAGCAACTCCACGATAGAGAACCCGTACGGCGAGTTTGTCGTGCCTCTATCCTTCAGCTCAAGCCCGCTCTTCCACGCCCTCCTCAGCTGGGCTGCCACCGAGGCTTCCCTTGTGAACCCCGCCGCCAAAGATGCCTACGGCGTCGCGTCGGTCAAGAACAAGGTCCGCGCACTTCGGGGTCTGCGGATGGAGATTGGCTCTGCGCAGGGAGACTGGTCCACTGCGTCTCGTTCTTGGGCGTCGATTCTCTCGACGATAATCATCCTCTCCTGCAACGACATTGCCAACCTGTGCTCGCCAGTGTGGATTACCCATCTTCGAGCAGCCAGGGTCCTGTGCAGCATGGTCTGGCCGACTCGTCCCCCGCGTGTGCCGGACAAGTTCCGCCAGTTCTGCATCATGTGGTTCGTCTCGCACGACATCATGAGCCGCACCGCCTGGATCCAGGAGACGCTGTTTGACCCGAGCGAGTGGTTCGCCGACGATGACGAGAACGAGATCGACCCCATGATCGCGTGCTCGAGGGGTCTGATACGGCAGGTTTCCGCCATTGGGAGTTTGATCATGGACTTGCGCAGGTCGGGGAAGAAGCCGGCTGGGGGGCAGGAGGAGGAGGAGGAGGAGGCGTCTTTCAAGCAGCGGCGGAATGCCATTGAAGATGGTCTCAAGGCCCTTCGCCAGCGAATCTCGACGGGGAGCGAGGGCAGCGAGAGCGATGAAGTCCTGCTTCGAGTGGCAGAGGGCAAGAGCCTATGTGCGCTCATCTACCTCTACGCCTGCATCGACAACGCATCGCCCACATCGGCCGTGATACGGCCCCTGACGCGTCGGGTCATGGACCTCCTCGCGAGGCTGCCGCCCAAGCCGTCACTGACCTTTATTCTCTTCGTCGCGGGTACCCTGGGCGTCTGGAACGAGGACGACCGACGGCTGGTGCTGGACAAGTTTGATGGTTTGATCAAGGCGAGGTGGCTGGCGTTTGTAGTGAGGGCGCGGGATGTGGTGATGGATGTTTGGATTGATAGGGATCTTGGCAAGGGAGGGAGGTGGGAGGATCTTGTTGAGACGAAGAGCAAGCTGCTGAGTCTTGCCTAGAAACGCCTTTGGTATCAGGAGTGTCGGCCATGATTGGATACGAGTTATCAAGCTTGTTGGACGGCCAGATAACGTGAACGGGCTGATGGCAGATACATGTATACCACGAGATATCACGAAGCTCACGATACGGGCAATCCAGCGATATCGGATCCCGCCGTGAGATGACTTGATAATGAACTGACGAGCAACTGCACTGCACCCCTTGTGATACTTGACGCGATTTATCAAATCTTGTTATCTCCGCTGCGGAGTTGCGATTGTACCGATACCTCGAGGCCCAGCCGACTCATCAACAGGGATTCCCGGCCCAATAGCGACCATTACTAGCTCCCCCGCATCAAGATGGCTTGGCGGGCGAGGAATGAAGGAAGGTCGAAACGAGCCTACCGTAGTTACGCAGTATCTTCCTGGAACTAGCTTATCAGGGTAGACTGGCACGGAAGCCCATGATCCTAATTCAGTTCGGATACAGACGAGCTATCTAGTCTTACCCCAGAATGTCACTCCCCCTCACCGAAGCTACAACCCTGGTGGTATTCCCGATAGGCAATTATTTCAGCTTCACGCGAGAAGCATAAGAAGCTGCTGTTACCCACCACTTGACGATGCCTCATTCCACACACCAACGGCCAATCACAACCCGCCACAAACCAAAACAGTCCTCTTTTTGACCTGCCGACCATGGGTACTGCAGAGTCAGACGACAAGAAGCACTCCATCTCGGAGCAGCCTGTGCCCCAGATCGGCACCATGGAGGCGCTGAAGTTCGACAACCGCCAGGCCGACAAGGCGGCCGCGTATCTCAACAGCACCGAGCACTATGAGCCGCTGACGCCCGAGGAGGAGAAGAAGGTGCTGCGCAAGACGGACTGGATCTTGCTGCCCATGGTATGTAACCTTGAATAGGATTTTACGAGAAATGGATTCTGACATGTGTTGGTAAAGCTCTTTCTTCTGGCTACTTTGGGGGCGTGAGTATACACTGCGCGAATATCTGAGTTGGTTGATTAACTCGCTTATCTAGCATCGACAAAGTTGCTCTCGGCACGGCAGCCCTCTACGGCCTTCGCGAGGACAACAACCTCGTCGGCCAGCAGTACAGCTGGCTCGGTTCCATCCTCCCGCTGGGTGTTCGTCTTCACTCCTCGGCTTCGCAAAACTCAGACTGATCAGCACAACACAGGCCCTCGTGGGAATGTTCCCATCCACCTGGCTCATCCACCGCCTCCCGAGCGCAAAGTACCTCTCGGCCTGCTCCATGGGCTGGTCCGCGTGCGCCCTCCTCATGGTCGCGTGCCGCAACTTTGCGTCTCTGGCCACGCTGCGCTTCCTGATGGGCGCGTGCGAGGCCATCATCGTCCCTGGCATCTCGCTGATACTCGCGGGCTTCTACCTCAAGGAGGAGCAGCCTCCCCGAAACGCCCTCGTGTTTGCGGCCGCCAGTTCCGTCTTTAACGGCTTTCTTTCTTGGGCTGTCGGGCATATCCCCGAGAGTGCGCCGCTGGCCATCTGGCAGTACCTGTTTCTCCTGACCGGTGAGTTTCTCAGACGAACTTGGTTCCTGTGCATCGTGAGCTAACTGTCCCAGGCTCCGTATCCATGATGTGGTCCATCATCGCCTTCATCTGGCTCCCCGGTACCCCCATGGACGCCTTCTTCCTCACCGACCGCGAGAAGCACCACATGGTGAACCGCATGGCCGCTAATAAGACGGGCATCGTCAATAACGTCTGGAAGTGGTCCCAAGTCAAGGAGGCCTTCGTCGACCCCAAGACCTGGCTCCTATTCTTCTTCAACATCGCCATCAACATCCCCAACGGCGGCCTCGTGACCTTTGGCAGCCTGATCATCCAGGGTCTAGGCTACTCCGGCGTCAATGCCTCGCTGCTCACCATGCCTACGGGCGTCATGTCAACCATCGCGTCCTTCACCTTTTCGCTCCTTTCCGCCAAGTGGAAGAACCGCCGCTGCCTGGTGGCCATGCTGGCGTGTCTGGTCCCTATTGTCGGCACAGCCGTGGTCTTTGCTCTTCCTCGGAGCAACCTTGCCGGTCAGATGGTAGGTCTGTACCTCTTGTACACCTACTTTGGCCCCTACGTCGTCGGCATCGGTCTCGCGCAGGCAAACACGGCCGGCCACACCAAGAAGTCCGTCATGTTCGCCATCCTGTACATCGGATATGCCGTGGGCAACCTCATCGGGCCGCAGACCTTCCGCGCCAACCAGGCGCCCGAGTATGTGGGTGGCACAATCTCCATGATTGTATGCTATGGCGTATGCATCGCCCTCATGGCGATCTATTGGGCTATTACGGCCCGGCAGAACAAGCAGCGTGTTGAGAACGCCGCTGCTGCTGGGGAGCACGAGGAGGATGTGATTGAATCGTTCCTGGATCAGACCGACTTTGAGCAGAAGACCTTCATTTACACGACCTGAGGGGGAGAGCTACATGTAGGATGGAGCATGACCATAGCGAATAATGTCTAGATAAGCGCCGGGGCCGGATATACGAGGCTTGTCAGCGCACGATATGGTTATAGTTAATATGAAGATGTATATGTATTGCAGGGATAGGGATAAATATGTTTTGTCTTAGTGTGCGTATAGTATCCCCCTCTTCTGACGTCCATTCTTCAGCAGATGATCTTGTAGCTGAAACCGAAGTCCCTAAAGATTCCGCCAACGAAGCAGCCACCAAGATGGGCAGCGGCCTCGATTCCGGTTTGCGTTCAATACAAGGACCAGCTCGAAAGCTGGGTGCGTCAACATTATCGAAGAGCCGTACAAGTGGCTAATGAATTCCTGGCCGCGAGACAAGAAAACTAAAGAATTAGGTGCATGGGGCAATGTGAATCTCGTGGGAGGGGTTCAAGGCCTTAGCTTGACCCTGTTTACGCACGTACTGGGATGGGCAAAGGATGAGCTCGAGCATTTTCTTGTTGAGGTCCGAAGGGACTTGAACGACAGAAACACGCATGGATACTGGCGAGTGTAAGTGCCGAGACTGTCTCCTTTATAGGGTAAAGTCGGGACTAACTAACTGCAGGAACGTTGTTTACGGACAGAAGCCAGTTTAGGAGTTTTCACTCAAAGATGAAGTATTGGAGGACAATCCGATGTTCCACCTCTATCCATATTTGAGAGTCGTCAGATGTGAAGATAACTCGACTCTACATCCTGGGCGAAAACGAGAAAGGGCACATGCAACATGTCGCGACGTGAGGAATTAATAGCAGGCTCCCTCATTCATGAACTTGTTCAGGTGCTTATGCGAGAATCGTGATTCAACGTAGAAAAGAAAAGGAGACATAATGAAAGAAAGAAAGAAAAATGCTTGGGATTGCCACTCCTAGCTGCTCATAAAGGGCGCCATCTAATCATCCTTCACGTCGACGCAACTACGCCGGCTTTGCTTGTGCTGAGGACCCTCATCATCTTCCCTGGGATGATGCCGCTTGCGAAACGGCGTCACATGCGTGCTTCCTTCGTGTTCTCCTGAACTGTTTGATGACCGCACCGCATCCCATGGACTTGGAGCTCCTGTTCTTGGGAACGGCGAAGGCGGCGCAGGAAGTGTTGCCATATCGTCCATGTACCAAGAAGGAAACAGTCCCGTAGTGTCGGTATTTCTATATTTCATCGGACTCAAGGGACTTGACCCAGCTGACGGTACTGTGCTTGGAATACACAGCTGGGCCTGGGCAGAAGATTGGTAACCCATCAGTCGTTGACTAAACTCCGGGTCATCGGCAATTGCAGTGAAGTCAAGATTTGGTGGAGGAGGTACAGGCGGGATGGAATCCAGTTCAGCTTGGTAAGTCGAATAGGGTGCATTGGCTCCCAACGATTGGTGAATGATCCAAGAATAGGTCCTTGCTCCAAAACATCTCTTGAGGACGGACCTGACCGTCAAGGCGGGAGTACGAATGGAAGGATTGGAGGGGAGAACAGCTTCCAGGTTGGCGCCATACTCCAAAAGGGTCTGAGCTACCACTGCCAAGTCTTCTTGAAATCCCCCCAGAACGTGTAGAGTTCCAATAAAGTGAACGAAGGGTGACGACTGCAGGTAGAACTCGTTAGGGTCCGCGCCACACTGTAACAGGTACTTGATGATGTCAGGGAATACTCGGCCCACGAAACGATGGGGTGTAAGAGCATTCCAGAGCACTGGCGGTGCTCTACGTTCGGCAGAGGAATCCGGTAAGTCGGATCGAGACTTGACTTTGCGTTTTAAAGAGCCGAGCAAGCCGCTCTGGCACGCGATGCCGACGATTTGTGACGTATCTCCCGTCCAGGTACTCTCAATTTTCGACCGACTGATGATGTAAGATGCCTCGGCTTCCGCGAGCAGTGTATCGACAGTTGCTAGATTGTCTGCATGTTGGGCGGCCATGTGGGCAAAGAAGGTAAAAAGATCGAAGGATTGATGCAACAGTGCCAGGTTAGGCGAGCTGACTTTGACTTGAGCGACAAGCGCGTGGCAACAGAGCAGCCACGTTTCCGAGTCCATGCAGTCGTCCTCGTGCAGGTAGCTGTGGATTTCCTTGGATCTTGAAAGGAAGTCTCGCACGGTTCGGTGCAAAAACTCGACATGAAACTGATATTCTTCGTCCCAGTCATCAAAGAACCGAGGCTGGATGTGAACAACCTCCAGAAGACCTTTGCACCGACCATCCAATTGACGTCGCATGGTGTCAAGTTTGAACGCCACCTCACCAGAGTCGAGCGGTTTGGTTGCAAGACTAAAACTCAGCTCCCGGTTCTCCTCGACATCGTCCAAGTGAGCATAAGTCATGAGAAACAGAGGCTCGTTAATACTGGTCGCAACTCGGAAGGTCCGGGCAGTCTTGGCGCGGTATATCTTTGGGATCGATTCGAGCATCCGACGGAAGAATTCGTCGAGATCATCTGGGAACTGGTTCAGCCGCATACGCATGAGCTTGATCGAGTCGCTGTAGTTGAGTCCCTCGAGAAGCTCGCGCACGACCAGGTAAACCCAGAGGAACACTCCTTGGGCTCGACGGACGACCTCATTGGCCAGGTCTTCGTACTCTTGGTTCCTCAGGCTGAGCTTTTGGTATTGTCGATTCTCCCCCAACTTGTCCGACACGTATCGATGAATGTCTTGGCGGGTAAGGTCTTCCAGTTTGAGCAGCCACTTCGATTCGCCAAACGCGTCCATGAAGACGGTCCAGGGCCGACTTGAAACGCAGAGCTTGATGTCTGGCGACTCCGAGAACTCTTGCAGAGTCTTGATGAGCTCAAGATGCGTCTGCCGTTCCTCGTGGTGCTCGTCCAAGGCGTCGATAAAGAAGCAAAACCTGGTGGATAGGTCTTGGGTGGCGAGATATCGAAAGACGGTCATGAGCTCGGCGCGAGTCCAGGGAGAAGCGGAGGGATCTGAGCTCTCGAGTTCGAATCCGCGAGAAAAGGTCGATCGGACTTGCAAGACGTGTGGAATGAGGTCCGGGCATTCGCGAAGAATTTCGAACAGCAAGCCACGAAGCAGACCTTCTTGTGACTTCTGGAGCTGAGACCCCGAAAGCCACAGAAAGTACTTGGCAATCACCAGCGTCTTGCCCTTTGATTTCACCCAGAAATCCAGGTGCCTCTTCGTCTCTGGGTGATCGCACAGAAACTTCATGAGAGTCGATTTTCCAGACCCGGGTTTGCCTTGGATCCAGTATATCCCCGTCTCGGTTCTCAGCCACTCGATATATTCAACCGGATTGGCGCTGTTGGAATTTTCTCCATTGAAGATCCAAGCAAAGGTTGTGGCGTGGGCATCGTCTATTCTCTGATGACGAGCCGTCAGGTCACTGAAGTGGAGGCTCTTGAGTAATTCCAGATCGGCGGCTGCTTCGTTTCCCTTGGTCTCCAGGGCCGTGATGGACAGGGAGACGTGCTGCAGGCTATTGCAAAGGCTTTCTAGGTTATCGAGTGTAGGAACGGGGGGAGGCTTGTCCTTGGGAAAATTTCCATCGTCTTGTGAAAGAGGTTTCAGCGCGTCCAGAAGCTCTCTTCTGAGATGATCAATGTCTGCTCGTCGTTTGAGCTCGAGCCTCGCGTTGGTATCTCCAATGTGCCGAATGGTCTTTGAAATGTCTGAAACTTGGCTTCTATGCACTGGTCAATAAAATGCTGCGCTTTTTGATGGAGGATTTTCCTACACTAAAAGCCACTGAATATGCGATGTCAGTTGACTTTGCAACCTCGCGAGTCTGGCAGACAACCCGTCGATGTCGTCCCTGGACCAAACTTCTTTCATCGCGACTGCGAATGATTTCCATTTCGTCTTCTTGCCCTGTACTCTCAGCTTCTCCAATAACTGGAGCAACTCGTCGGCTATACGCCTGGATTCGGTTGCAAGCTTCTTGAGTTCAGGAAATGCGCCAGACACGGCGATGCCATCGCTCAGTCGACCCACGTTCGCTGCGATGGCATGGATGACGGCGTAGTCGTTGCTGGTGCCTGTGCTTGACTTGTAGATGGCCTGAGAACCCAAGATGAGCTTCCACGTAAAGTCCACGAACTGGACTACGTTGCCGGCAATCCCGAGCGCCGTGAAGGGGTCTACGGCCATCGTGAACCGGGGGTATCTCGGCAGGGTTTTCAATGTCTGAAAATTGGCGGAGGAGCGTTACTGGGGAAGAAAAGAGGCCTTTCTCCGTTCGGTCTGGAAATTGTGCTTGTGACGTGGCGCAGCGAGGCCCCTCGCACTGCCATCATTTATCATTTGGACACCGCAGGTGGCGAAGCATTCTTGCTAGCATAAATTGAAATACAGATCCGAGTATCAGAAATGCGATATTGCCAGCCTCGAAAGACGGACGAACCTATGAGTCCGTCTTTTATTTATGTGTGCAATGCGAATCAATAAAAACCTCATTCTAATTAGTCAATTTCAATTATACTCTACATAAATGAAGCTTGTTCACTCAGTGTGTCGTCGTTGCTTCTCTAATCGTCCTCAGAGCTTCTATAATTTCAGCTTGCTCGTGAATCCTGTCCTCATCCGTTACACCCTCGACGCGGTTCTGTTCCCCAGCTATATGCAGCTCCCACTCGCTCACACGCGCTTCCATCTCCTCAAGAAGCGAATTGCCTCGACGCTCCAGCAATGCCCGCGTTGTCGCAGCGTTAGCCTCGAGGCTCATCCTCTGTGATATGATCTGACTCTTGACGTCGTACCACTGTCTCAACAGTTCGGCAACTTCTTCCACGTCGCTCCACTCGATCGCCTGCTCAGAGAGGTCCTTTTCTTGCACCTCGGCCCCAGTTTTGTCGTTGCTATAGTATAGGCGCAACGTCTCCTGGAATGAGCTCACGGGCATGAATCCCTCGCGCTCGCTCGCGGAGCTCTCAACAGCGGCTGTATTGGTGCTGGCCGCTGGGTTGGACGGCCAATAATAGCAGACGGTTATCATAACCAGCACCAGCAGCGACGCAGTGTACGCGATGAGATGGATATGGACCGATTTGAGGTGCGTGACCGAGCCGGGATCCTCGAGGATGTAAAGCTCGGAATCGCTTGTGTCGTTTCCCCAGGAGGGAATTGGAATTGGGTCTGTTGACACGTTGAAGCTGCCATTGACGGCAATGAAATAAGTAGGGAGCTTTCCGACACGCCACTCGACGGTGCTGAGGTTCATAAGCCACATCCATTGTGTGTAGTTGGTGGCGGAGAGATTGTATCCCTTCCAAGACTCCATGGTGGGTGAGGATCGACAGTTTGGGTGAGATTAGAAAGGATGCAAAAGAAGTAAAAAGTCTCAATAGACAACGTCTCGATGTCTGAGTGGCCTCCCGGGGGAGGGATATGGAAAGCGTGTGACCAAACGGTAACAAAAAATAGTCAACTTAAGCACTGTGTGATGAGTCCAGTTGCTCTTTCTTGGATCGACGCCCCGAACTCGGCGCTATCAGCTCCTAAAAGTTCAGAACTCAGAATGGCCGATTACAGTAGGTGATTCAACTTCAACCGGCCTGCAGAACGTATGCACTGTACATCATTCCACAACCAAAGGTCGCATCCGATTGGCGAAACAGGTTGAAAAGAGGCGCTTTCACGAGTCCATGGACTGGGATCAATCTTACGTCAGATGACTGGCTAGCGTTTGCCTCGCATATCTCCCCTGTTGTCCGCAAGTTGTCCGCCTGCGGCACGGCACGAGGTGACTTGAAAGCTGAAAGGTTTGTGAGGGCTAGCGAGCGGGTCGTATCCGGATGCAGCTGAACTATCCCTATCCCCGCAGTGCACTTCCGAGAGTGTGCATCTGTAGCGCCTTGATACCGGTACAGTAGTGCCTTGCGAGCCGCCTCGTGATTCGAGCCTGAACGAGGCATCCTTGCCTGCCGCCGTATCTACAAAAGATACATCCTACATTGAGTTGGTGGATGAGAACCTGGCTGGGCTCTTGCGAAGGGTCTCTTGTCTGGTTGGGCCCGTTTACCCGAAATGTGTACAACCCATATCAACCCAGAATCGCCTCGGTATTCATGACCCCTGCGTACTCTCTATTGTTTGGCGTATTTCACCACTAGTTCAGGAGAAAAGGCGTTCAAAGGGCCAAAACTTCATAACTCCACGCTCTTGTAAGCTCTCCTCTAAGCTGTAGCGGCAACGGGCTCGGAACCCGGGAAATCAATGCGGTGGGAGCTGAGGAGATAGCCTTGCACAGCGGTTTGCCCATGCGCGTCCACCACTCGGCCCATGACCAGATGCAGGTCAGCGGATCGCTGGTTCACGGAGAGCTCCAGGTCCATTTCCAGCCAGTCGTACGTCCCGTTTCGTCCTCGCGAAGTCGTGGGCTGCACGCCAGCCGGCAGCGCATCCATGTCGTATCGCAGGTCCCGGTAAGTCATGTTGCCTGGATAAGAGGAGGGTTAGCTGGCCTGGGTTATGGTCCGGACTCGGATGCATCAACGCTCGAAAACTCGCAACTCACCCAAACCGCTTGCTGGGATATAGATTGGTCGGTCCGGCTTGTCGCCATGGTCGAGGATAACGACCCTGAGGTTCCCATTCTTGGCGCTGTTGCGGGAGAATCTTTTCCTGATACTGCGAACAACTTTGATAGATTCGTGCGGCCAGATGAGATCTCCTCTGTCCACCAACCAGTCGATGGCATTCTCTGCCCTTTCCACATCGTCAAATGTATCGGTGAACCGCCGCGATCCGTGATGCTTATACTCCCGCCACGGCTCGGCTACGACAATGCCAATGTGGTAGGGGCAAGCGATGCTGGGTTCCGGTTGCTCGCAGCCGAGCCCAAGTCCGGTGAGGACACCTCCTCGAACCGCAGCAGACCACCTATAAAGCGTTAGTCATACCATGTAGAACGGCAAAGATACGAGCATAGTTACATGTTCTTCGCCCTTGTCACGGTATAACCATCCTTGCGAGCGGCTCTATCAATCTCTCTGTAGAGATAGTCGCTGCCCGAAAATCCACCCGAAAGGAGGAGGGTCTTGATCTGACTTCCCTTTCTCATGACTTGGTTGTGCTGATCCCAAATGAGTCCTATAGTCCCTTGCAAAGAGTACTTGTACATCTCCACAAGGTCGTCACTTCGCGGACCAAATGGTTAGCCTCCCGATGCCACTGGTTGGGGCGATCGAACTCACCTCGTGATTAATAGCTGTCCGTCTTCAATTCCCCGCGCTGGGTCGTTTTGCACCTCGATATTACCTGTGAGACCAAGTCGCGCAGGTTGGTCGCCGGGCCCTTTGAAATTGTGCTTGATGGTCAGAAACCTCCCCAGGAGCGTCTGAAGATTCCTGTTGAGGCTGACGTTGGACCCTTGTCCGTACTGTTCAGACTCGGATAAGTCATATGTGGTGACACGCCTGAAGTCTTCTTGGCCGAGCTTTTGGGGAAGAAAGACGTTGAGAAAATTGTTGTCGATGTAAGAGGCACCGCACTTTCGACCTGTTACTGCGTCAGTCGTGCGGATCACCGGTTTGGAGTTGGAGCTGACCGCAAACACTCGTAAACTTGCTGAACTTGAAGGTCGGCGACACTTGATCTACTCTGTACGAAACCAAGTCCTGCATGCTGTTAGTCACTCTGGAGTGTGATCTCGGCAGCGAGTATTCGACTCACCACGGTGCCACCACCGGCGTCAACCACAGTAAAGCATTGGCCCTAGTCGTTGCGTCAGCCAGATGCTACAGAACTGGTTATGGAGAGACATGCAACCTGGAGTCGATCAATCCCTTCCTCTCTGGCACCTTTCATGGTCCATTGGGCACAGGCCTCGGGCTCTGAGACAAGGCGGATGTCCCCCATTCTATCGAAGTCGAGATAATCGTAGAATGCCCTGGTGAATGCCTCGTTGGCAGCTTTAAAGATTTGATTGCAGGCTCCATAGGTCCATTCCTGACGTCTTTGTGTTAGTAAATATATCATGGCAAGGCACCACCATTCCCTACCGCGGGATGCGTTATGACAAGGTCGATGGGATATTCCTCCAGTCTCCGGGGATTGGTTGTGTCGGCAAGCTCAATCTGCCGCCGGGCGTTGCGGGCAATCTCGGTAAGATAAGTCATGACAATCTCGGGGGCGCTTTTGGCCAGATGAAGAGGGTATTGCACGAAGGCATCGCTCCGCGATCGCGCCTCTACTTGACGAATGTCTTGCATCGCTTGCTTCAGCTCCTGCAGAGCCGTAAGGCGCTTGGAGGGTTGGAACTTGAGCTTGGAGAGACGGATCACATACTCGGCTTGCCTGATGTTTCCCCACCGGGGAGTGGCTGGAGAAAAGGTGAACTGCGACGGGACTTTCTCGCTAATGTCCCCCTGCCAGTTGTCGACGATGCGAACTTCGCTGAGATGTGGACTCTCCGGAGTGGTCATGGCCCAGGCGACACCTGCTCGCAGAGAAGAGATGGGGTCAGTCGAGGCTATCGGCGCTGCAACCTTTGATGTGCCAAACTCACCGCTGTAGGTTGTCCCGTAGTCGAAGCAAATGACGAAACGGGGTTCTCCAGTGGACGAGAGCTCGCTTTCCAGGCCTGGGATATCGCTGCCGCCGAACCCAGGCGGTAGACGAACGGCTTCAGCCCTTTCGCCATGGCGCAAGTCAAAGGCTTCGTCTGTTGGGTAATCGTCCATCTCGGTGGAAATTCCAGAGTCTCGTTCCATATCGCTATCGGACTTGGCCCATTTCCATTTGCGGTGGTGAAAGGATTGCTCAATGCTCGATATCCTGCGTTTGCTCTGGATATGGGAATGAGGAAATATCTACTTATGATAGGCAGACTCCCTGGCGAAGCAGAGGAAAGGGGTGGGGTCTGGAGATGGACGTCTCTTCGGCCTTGCATGTGCCTTGCCCCCTGCGTTGACTTGCCTGGACGGCAATGATTAAATATGCAGTGCGTTGGCAGCTTGAAATGGCGCCAATTAGGCTGACGCCGTGCAAGAGGGCTTAGCTATGCGAGGCGGTGGTGGTGGTGTGGCCCCCGCCTGCATTCTAGTCGCACATTACGGAGCTCATATTCTGGCCACAGAAGGTCTGGTACTCAGTCAACACAGGGATCAGACGATTTGGAGTCCCCCTTAGTATTGACGGAGCAGCGCTCGTTTCTTGCCTCAAGCTAGTCCTTCGCTCGAGACGACCCTCTCCAGGCTAATTCGTACTTGCAACGCAGGGCCTCTTCCTCCTCCATTCCCTCCCTGGGCAGTCAATCGACGTTCAAACCGATCAAGGCTATTTGGGCCCTCAAATAGCTTTGCACCAGTGCAATCTACCCCTCTCCAACATCGCAATCGCTCCGTCTCTCATCCCTCGCCATGGTCAAGTGGAATCCCCTTAGAAAAAGTCGAAAAGACCAACCAGGCGGGTTTTCTTCCCTGGTAAGCAGGGCTACCAAGGACAAAACTTGCAATAGTCACTTATTCCCACGCAGACACCCGAAACGGATAACAGACCGCCCCAGAGGCCACCAGAGGTTCAACCGCCTAACCCGGCCATCCCAGACGTGTTGAAGGGTCAATCTGATGGAGACCTTGCATATCGTTATAGAGCACCGCCTCGTGCCGGCCAAGGCCAACAGAATTACGTCTCTGCCCCTTATTCACCACATGGTGCTCCCAGAACTCAGCATCGCCGGAGTCACCCCGGGCGCAAAGCCATACATGACCATCCAATGTCCGAGGAGGACTCCGGGGATCGAGACTCGGAAGTGGCCATTGACTTGTACAATCATCAAACTGGTTCGGAAGGAGGCCAAGGCTCTACTGCTGCGCGGTATGAGCTTTCGGGTGCTGCAACACTCGGTCCAATTACAAACCCACAAAGAGAGATGGAATCCGCTGACCTTGGACCCGATGGCGCTGGGCCAAATGTCACCCAACTATATGAACTGGGTGATGAAAACCATATCGATACCCGACATGTCGAGACGGACGACGGTGTCACTACACGGAAACCGAGTGCACGTGTGTTGCAGAAACTCAACCGAGTCAACCCCTTTCGACCATCGGATCAAGAATCTCAGAGGTTACCTTTATCCCCCGAGGACTCCAAGGCACTGAAGGAGTTCTGCCGCGAGAAAAAGCTCCCCAAAGAACTTGACAATGTTGCGACGGTCCTCCCGTGGGCTTCAAGGCTGCTGGGGGAAGCGTCAGAGCAGGTGCGACACAAGGACTCCCAGATCACGGCCATGCGAGAGACGATTGAACACCTGGGGAAGCTTAGACGAGACAAAAATCGAGATTTGGCCGAAAAGGATAAGAGAATCCGAAAACTGGACGAGACGATGAAAGAAACGAACCAGGTCATTGTTGAAAACTTGCAGGCACATCAAGATGAGAAGACGGAGCTCGTTCGCGCACACGAGCTGGCTCTGGGGCGTGAGAGGACTGCAAGAGGAGAGGAGGTTGGACGACTGCACAAGCAAGCGAGAGACGCGAGTGAGCGGCATGCAAGAGTACTTAAAGAAAAGCAGTCGAAGCACGAGGAACACGAAAGAACTCTGGAGGAGACGCATGCCCGGCAGCTACAGACGGAAAGAAGCCAACACGAAGGACAAATCAAGTCTCTCGAGAAGGAACACGCACTGGAGCTCAAGCAAGAAAGGGCCCAGCACCAAGCCATGTTGAAGGAGGCCGAGAAGAAGATCAAGAGCCTCCGGGTCTACCTCAGCAAGCCCACGGGGACCGACAGCTACAGGCCCATGCCCGACGACAGCTTCCAGGGGAGCTTCCGGCGGCTCGGCCAGCGCATCACCAACCTCGTCGCCCTGGTGTCTCGTCCGGAGCCCGGCCGCCTCGGCCGTGACGCCGACCCGACCGACTTCCTCGCCAGGGACGCCGCGCGAGGGAGCAGCCGCGGCTGGCCGTACTTTGTGCGCGGTGTTTGCTGGGGGGTCCTCGTGCGCGGCTTCTTTGGCGGTCCGACGGGTTTGGGGGCGTTTGGTGCCCCTGGGAGCCGCGGATATGTGCTGGCGAACGATCTGATACAGCTCTTGAACGCGTCGAGCCAGGAGGGCGGGAAGCAGGCCGCTGTCAACGAGGTCGATGTCACTCGCGCCAAGCTCTTCGAAGGCTTTGCCTCGGGGCTCAAAGGCCAAATCAACGACAACAACTACGTGCAGGCCATCCGCGACAATGTCCGCGCTGTAACAGACGAGCTCTTATCCTCACTGGAGCGTGTGAGCTCGACAGGCCTGGCCCCATCGGCGAGAACCGACCTGGCCGACATTGCAGAGTCTACTGCTGTGCTTGCTCTGGAGATGGGCTCGCAGAGGGCGCAGTGGATGCTGGAGACGTGTCGCCACGGCGAGGCCATCGTCGCCGGCGAGCGATTCCAAGAGGCCAATGGCACGTGGGACTCGGAGAGCCTCACGGTCGAGTTCATGACGCTCCCCTGTCTTACGAGGGTTGGCGATGGACGGAAGGATAATTCAACGCGTGTCATTGTTAAGGGGGAGTGTGTTGCCAAGTATTGATAGGAGTATTTACAGAATCGAATAGATGTGTGCATGCATATTGGCGTCTTCTCGGGTGCAAAGGTCGACTATGGGCTGAATTTGTAGGTACCGCACTACCGACTCTACTGAGTCTCCAGGTGCACCCCAGTCCACGAAGCAAAACATTTAAGATGCCTCTTCTTTTCCTCGTCTATTCAGGATGACTGTTTGTCCTTACGTACTGCTATCAGTTCTTCTTGCCGCCAATACTACTCCGCCATACCCTGTAGATTACACGCCCCCTCCCTGGAAGTCGAGACTATCACAACTGTTTTCAGCCGCAGCCTGCAGGCAGCTAATGCACGACCGCGGCGTCCTCGTGACCGTTTGCCATCCGTTTCAAGGCTCTCCAAGCACCTCTGTCGCCGTTGAGCCTCACAACGGAGCGCCTACCCAACTAGCGGTTGCCTTGCAGCAGCCTAGCACAACGAGAACGAGCACAATTGTGCTCTCTCCCAACGAAGCGCGATTTAATGGCCATTGCGACGCTCAGAATTTCAGCTCAGATCTAGCGGCGTGCTAGCGGAACTGTGCCTCGTGCCGGTCCCGGAGGATACTTGCGAGTACTTTGGGCTCATCTTGTCTATCTCAGGCTCGGGGCACAGCAGAGCCGCCACGTCGAAAAGCGCTGCAAATCGCTAGACCCCGCTCCCCGCGACATTTGGAGGCCTTGAGTACCAGAGGTGCCTCTGTCGAGGAAAAGAGCCTTCGAACCGAGACTTCGCGTTTCTCCGGCAGAGGTTCAATACCACGCGAGTCGCAATGGACTTGAATACAACAAATTCCTCCTGGGCCGTTGATCTCACGGACCTTCCAGGCCAACCGCTCCCCCAAGACGAAGAAGATGGAGGCAGAATCGCCGTCATCGTCTGGCTCCTCGTTACGAGCTTCTTCTCTTGGCTTTTCTACCGAGAAGCCTCGAAGCTTTTGGGACAGCCGGCACGCTCTCTGATCAAGTCCAGCATGCAAAGCATCATGTGGGCTGCTGGTCTTCTATCATTGTCAGTAACTTGCACGTATTGATATCCGATTTCACGAAGCAGCTGACTCCTGGAACACCCAGACGGTACTTTATGCTCGTCATTGATCGATGGCTTCATTATGGCATGGCAAAGACCGGGTTTGCCTACGTCATCCTCGATCCCTTGACCGAGCCTTTTGACCTCGTATCTTCCATCCTCATGCTTTGGGCAACCTACTTCCTCGTAGCAAGCCTAGTGACCGGTTCCCTGACGGCGAAAAAGACCGACTTCAGGTGGTGGCTGCCTCGATGCGCCGTGTTCCTGCTCTGCTACATGACTTTGGCTTACGCCATACTGTACCTGACGGAAGCTGCTCTCTGGATCAACTTCGCCAAGCTTAAACTAATTGACGACACTGCAAGGGCCCGGACGGCGGCAGAGAATGCAATGCGTGCTCTGTTCTTCGTGTCCACCCTCTTGGTTTTTGGGCTTGCGACTCTTGGCTGGCGGAGGATTAGCAGGAACTACGGAGATTCCCGCGAGGTCTGCACCGCAGTTGGCCCAGCTGCAGAAGTCGTTGCTAACGGGAGAATTAGTCCATTGTATACCTCTCCGCGGCCGTCTTCTCCCTCCTCGTTCGAAACGCCTTTTCCCTCGCCGTGTGCGGACCAAAGGGTAGACGCCCACAACTCCTCCTCGAGCGCGACGTCATATACGGCTCGTTCAGCGTGCTGTTCCTCTTCTTCGCGTACCGGGCTTCCCGAGAGCTGGCCAAGGCGACGGCGAATATCGTGGAGAGCCAAGACTGCGTCGAGTCGGACGTGAGGAAGTTCATCGTCGAGAAGCTAGAGCACGACACGGAACGCCGCGTCCTCGAGTCGCCGGCGTTTGGGGATCTGCTGACTGCCATCAGAGATCCCGTCAACTTTGCGAGGATCACAGGGCCGGGCACGCTCTCGCACTCTCTCGGCGCGGGCGACGTTGCCAAGCGAGACTTTGCGAACAGGTACATCGAGTCCCTGCGCTCGGCCTACGGCGAGATGAACCCGAGGTTGGGGAGGAACTACGAGAACACTCGCCCCCAGTCGGTGGGAAGTAGGCTGCTGAGCCGCATGTCGGTCAGAGCACGCAATGGTGTGGCGAGTACGGGTCGTGCAGCCACTGCCAGCCCTCGGGAGAATGCTCATCAATCTAGACTAGGAGGATTAGTGGACAAGCTGAGGAGCATACTGGGCTTTAGCGGTGAATAATGTGGACAAGTAGAGGTAGTCTAGAACTAGCAGGGGATGAATATTTGACAAATCCCCAAACTCCCATATTACTCGTCTTTACGTATCCTACGAACATGGAATAGCCTTCATCAGACCATACGATAGCCTTGCTAGTAACTACATCAAAGTATCATGCTACCGTCCGGTGCTCGCCGTCGAGTATGTACTCGTACTGCCCATCCTCGAAACACCACGCTTTGCCGTCCGTATCCTCTCAAAGCCTTCCTCGGTGAATCCCAGCCCCCCTTCCGGATCAAAGTGCCGGCCCTTGAACAACTGATTCAGATGCCGAGTCCACACCTCCCAAGGACCCAACGGCAGCTTCGCCGCGCACCGTACGTGCAGATCCGGCGACCGCCGTCGCATCAAGTGCATCAGCAACCGCAGCCAGGCGTCTGCCGGTCTCCGCGTGCCGCAGCCCACGGCCAGAAACTTGGCCAGCGCGATGCAGACGACGTCTTCGTCGCGGCCCCCGAGCATCTCGCGCAGGGAGCGCACGAACTCGGGGTGCTCGCCGTCGGCCTGTCGCACGCACGCCGTTGCCTCGGAGGGAGCGAAGCCCTGCATCATGGCCACCAGCATCATGTCTCGCAGCTTCTCCCTGTCGCTGTCGTCGTCGAGCGACACCTGCCAGGCGGCGTCGCCCAGTGCGAGACTGATGGTCGTGGCCGTCTCCAACTGCAGCTGTCCGCCTCCTTCGATCCTGCTAGAGTAGAGCGCGATGATGAGAAACTCTTCGTATAGAGCCTTCACCTGCTCAGAAGCCTTCTCCAAGGTGCGAAAGATGGAGGCAATGGTGGTGTGTGTCGGCACGATGGCGAGCCTGTCGATGTATGCGCGAGTCCAGGTCGTATGAAGCCAGGTTGCCGAGAACAGCTCGTGGCCTAGGTTGCTAAGCTGATGAGCATAGTCCTCATTGACCTCTCCCTGAAGGAACTTGTCGAGGAGTCGTTCCTGGGCTTGGTAGAAAACTCGCCGGCCGTGCCGTTGAAGGTTGAATCCCGCCCCAAACGTGTTCCGCAAAGTCGGAGACGACCCCAGGACTCGTAGGGCCTCGGTGAAGCAACTCATAGTATTTAGAATGTCATCGTCTCGGAAAGACCGCACGTACGCGTCTAATGCGCCAATATCGGACGGGGAGTCGACCGTGAAAGCACTCTCGAGCCGATGGACGACGTTCCAATTCAGCGTCTTCGGTTCCACACAGACAGTAATAAATAACCGAATGGCTTCACTGCCTTTCCGGATGCCTCTGTCGAACACTGTCAAGACTTGATCCAAGATGTAGGCATCGCCGCGTCGTGGGAGGTCAAGCACGCCTTGGCCGAACTCGCCGGGGCTGGACTCGCGACCAAGTGGCAGTCCACCTGCCCAGTCCGGCCCCTCGAGATCGAGGATAGGGGCAAGTGGTTGTAGGAATTCTTCCGGTATTAAATCTTCCCACGCGGAGATTCTCTCGAGACTCGGTGACCAAGCGGCCCATATCGGGATCTGTGACTCGGAGAGGATGTACGGACGCAATTGGCGAGCTTCATTCTGAAGTTGGCCTAGCCCATTGAGGAGGTCGTAGACTTGTCGCCATCTTCGATCGTCGATAAGTGGCGCGAGGGTTTGTTCCAGGTTCTCCCTGTAGTTGGTATAGTGCAGTGTTGTTCTCACAAAGTCCAGGGGCAGAACCTCCTCGCACGCTTCGTTTCCAACAATCCTGACCGCTCTCATCATAGGCGGCAGTCTCGATTTGTCCGTGACAACAAGAAGCAAGTTGTCCGCCAGGTCGCGGAGGCCGTCGGTGTGAAAGAACTCGGGCTTCGACCTGCAGGCCAACAGCAGACATTGGAGGTAATCCTGGGAGCGGCGGAGGAAGTTTGGGCCGCCGGAGCAGAGGTCCCGCAGCACCTTGAGCTGTCCAAACATGTGGCCATCCGTCACGACGTGCAGACACGCAACAACGCCGGCGGCATACGCCCAGAGCTCGTCCTTGAAGCCATCGAGTGCCAGGACGACGAGGGTATGGCAGTCTTCCGAACGAGGCTCCACGCCGCCCAAGCCCAGGTATCGCTTCTTGGACGAGGTTTTGATCAGCGTGTCTGTCAGCTTCTGGACCTCGCCGAGTGGGAACCGGTCCCAGTGGCCCGACTTGAGCTGGTCGATGGCCGTCGTCGCGCGAATCTGTTCTCTCCAGAGCTTGGGCGAGAGGGACGGCGGGAAGAGGCGTTGCTTCGCGGATGAGAGAGACATTGGCCAACATGGTCTGGCCCCGGTGAATGATACATGAGCATGTCGGGAGGTGCTCGTTTGCGCGGCCGATTCCATTAGCATCCACGTCCTAGGCTCTGGAATCGGAGGGCAGTATGCAAACAGGTACCCACAGGTCACTAATTTTCAACCGCCTGGGAGGCATGCACTCAGTGGACAGGTACCTCCAAGTCACTCTTTCAACCGTAGTCGGGGTGCATGTCCGTACAGTAGCGTCGAGCGTGATGACGTGGGTTGCAGCGTTAGCGCTCAGCCCCAATCATGAGCATGATGTTCTGGACACTTCAAATCCTAGTGATTGGGCTGTCCTGGCATTTTGTGATACCGGACCTTTCCGATGGATTGGAGCGAGGCCTAGTCTCCGACGATCGCAGGCATCTTGCTAAGGACATGAGGAATCCAGGCGCTTTCATCAAGTACATTTACCATTCCATTTGCTGTTATGTTCAATTCGTCCGCTCTGTACCAGGCAATGAATGGTTGGCGGTATGGTTAAGGAATTAGAGGAAACAACAGACAGCAATGCCTCCAATGGTCAGTAAAAGTGACAAGCAGAACCACCTCCTGCTAGATAACCCGAAACATGTTCGCTTTTACTCCCCTCTTCAATCCCACGGCTTTGCCATTCTCATACTCGACTCCCGCGCCGCCACCACCTCCCGACAGTCTCTCCAACTTCTCGCGTAGCTCTGCATCCAGCTCCGCACTTGTCTTTTCGTGTGTAGAAGAAGAATTTGCCTTGTCGACAGCAGATGTCTTTGTTTTGGGCGGCGATTGGTCAATCGACGACTTGGGCGACAAGAAGCTTAATGGGGCCTTTGACTGAAGGCTGGCGATGAACTGCCTTCGTGAAGTAGCTGCTACCGCTCGTTTCATGGCTTATTTCACCTTTATAATGAAGGGATTAATGGTTTGAGAGGTAACGAGAAGAGAAAACGGCCAGAGATTGCCGCACAGTCGGCTGATGTGGTTTATCACTCCCCCTACGTCATTATCACGTCAGGAACATGAACGTGGGCATTTCAGTCCTAAGGAGGATCGTGACAATTTGAGAAGATGAGAGCAAAATACCTGGATACTTCTCTAACCAGCGGATATACATAAGTATATAATACCACGGAGTTTCTATTTAGAGTAATACATTACTCTTCGTTTTCGAGTTGCGTTGCGTTGCCGTCTTCCCCAATATTCCATAGCCCAGATACACAGAGTAAAAGTACCCCCATCCAGGACTTCATGTAAGTCTTTATAAGGTCTTGAGTGATCTAATGTCGTTCAAAAAACATTGTTATAGCTTCTAATACCCTTGAATGATGAAGGGTTGTCGATTGCGGCCTTGCCCGCTCGAATGAGGTAGCAAATACCGACGCGAATAACCACCAAACCCGACTCCTACACCCCAGGCCCAAATAATGGATATGAGTCTTCCTCAATCAAGGACGCATTCCTGTGCTAAATCAAGTCATGGAATTGTAGGCCAGTAAATAGTACATATTCTCCAACGCTACTTACAAACATAAGGAGTCGTGAGATTGGCAGGGCGAAGTTGTGAAAGGCCTGGGAGCTGGCAGTCCCCAACTCGATGGCTGATTGCTTTCCAGTCAACTCTAGATCATCCCCGCCCACCAAGTTCATCGAAAGGTCACATCCAAATGAATCGCAGAAACACCGGTGAAAGAGTCTATTAAGTGGTACCTTGTGCGAACGAAACTATTAAACGGAGTATCCTCCAAGTATTATGGCCCTTATTGAAGCCCAGCCTCTCGACCGGACAACAGCCAGAGGGCCCTGAGGCGTCTCACGTCTAGCAAGACTTGACAGTGGTGTACTTGCACGAAGAGCTGGGGCCAGAGCTAATCTCCTTGGGCTCGTTGCCGGGGGTGGTGCCCTTGTACTCGGTGCAGATCTTCTTCACCGAGGTGGCGCAGGTGTTGGTGATGGTGGCGACGTCGCCCTTGTTGGAGTTGATGCCGGTGAGGAGCTTGCCGTTGTAGGCCTTGACGTTCTTGACGACGACGTTGCGGGTGCCCATCTTCTTGCAGTTGCCGCACGAGCGGTAGAGCTTGCCAAAGTCGACAACGGTGAAGCCGTCGATGGTGACGGTGCCGAGGCCGTTGTGCTGGATGACCTTGTCCTCGGCTCCGGTGGCGCCGCCGCCCTTGACGAGAGCGTTGCCGTCGCCCTTGAGGCTGAGGGCGTCCTCGCAGACCTTCTTCCACCAGACGTTCTCAATCGTGCAGGAGCCCTTGCAGTGGACGCCCTCGATCTGGTCGGAGCCGATGATGACGTTCTTGAGCGTGGCCCCGTTCTCGAGGATGAAGACGGCGTCGGCGTCGCCGCCCTCGGCCTGGCCGGTGCACTTGACGCCGCGGCCGTACGTCTTCATGCCGCCGTCAAAGGTGCCCTTGATGGTCTGCGCCTTCTTGTACGTGACGGAGCCCTTGGAGGCCGGGATGGGGAAGCTGGCGCGCTTCTCGAAGACTCCGATGGTGTTGGGAGTCACGTCGCCCTGGGGAGCGGCGAGGGCGACCGAGGCGAAGAGACCAGTGAGGACAGCGGAGAACTTCATTTTGAATAGTTGTAGGGAGTGATTCGACACAAGGGTGTTTTTTTCAGGTAGAAAGGTTGATATAGAAAGATTTAACGAAAGTATGTAACCACCAGGGTTAACAAGTGAAGAATGATTGACTGAGAAGAGGGAAAGTTGGTGATGAGTTCGAGGGAAGAGAAGATGGCTATGGAGGACATGCCGATGCCTTTTATAACAAAAGACTGCCCAGGCCGTGGCCAGCCTCGACCGGACGGAGATATTCCATCCATTCCTTCCGGTACTGCTGGAATGGGCCAAGACGGCTTCGTCTAAACTGACAGCTCCCCTTCATCCCATCCGCTCGAGCCAATACGAGCTTCAATGGCCCGCGATGGCCTCGTTTACACCTTGACGTGGTGAAAACATGAACAAGGCCCGCCAAACGCCCCTTTTTTCCTGTCCTTTGCCGCAGTTTCAGGACCGACAAGCGAGGGGAAATTGCAGGGACCCCCAGCTCGAAATGGGGTGTTTTGACTACTTATTGCTTAGCCCTCTGAGATTCTTCAGGTCAATCGGCATCCAACTCGTTTGCACCGCAGCCGATTGGTGGAAGCATTCGCAGGTTTGTTTGACGTTGTGGCGCTACTTCGGAGCTCTGCCCGAGCTGCAAGGCCCCTGGGGCAATCTAAAGGCTGATAAGCTTCCCATGGGTGACGGAGGAGACACGGACGAGGAACAAGGGGGCTCGGTTCTCGCCAGAAAGGTCCGTTAGTCTGTGAGACGTGACTTTATCCAGAGTAAGCTTGAAATATGCTCATTAGCTTGAGTGTTTAGGTTAAAAAATTGCCGTGGGATTACAGCATCACAACCAACGTGCTATTACATCCGTCCTGCCAACGTCACTTGTCTGTGGGCTTTTTGACGTGTTCATTGCCTTGATGATTTACCCACTATGGACCCATGAAAGACAGAAAGGAGGCTTGCCGAGGGACCGAGATTGGCCAGGGTCCTCGGATGCCTCCGGTTTCCCAGTTGAGATTTTCCGCCGGCGCTAGGATCATGCTTCTTGCGCTGGACGAGGGTCGTGCAACTTGGGATGATTGAAGGGAAAGATTGAGGTCAAGTGGCTGGGATCATCTGACGCTTGGAGAATACTGCTCGGTCATGGTGTTCTCCGCACAGATGGAAGACATGACACGGGGAAAACTTTCAGTGTTATTAGATGCTGAGGCTCGAAGATATTTGAGTGAAGAAAATATGACGGATAACAATGAATACTACACCATACATTGTGATGGAAATCTAAATAAACAAAGTATTCCCGTTTCTCACTTGGAAATTTTCCTTTATTCTATTTCATGTAATAATACCTACTACTTGCCGGTCATATGCTGTCCGCACCACATAGTTAAAAAGTCTCTTGAGAAAGAGCCCAGCATTTACCCTAAACCCTTAGCATTTATGCTGAGTGAAATATATTGAGGGTGTGGCCCTGTGGTCACTTCTTTACTAGCAAGGCGAACTACGTACTTCAAGTACTTAGATAATGCTTAATTAATTAACGCCCTATCAAATACTTTTCTTGTGCTCCCCAGAACGAACTTGGGAAGGAAAATCAGTCTCGACTCCGGTCACGTGATCTTTCACGTGACTCTTCAAGACTGACCAATTTGCTGACCGGGACTTTCTAAAGGACGGTCAGGACCTGACGACTCTACGTTCTCAATATGTTCGAAAACCAATTCTCCTGATTTATACCAACCAAGACTATATAAAGTCCTCGCGTCGACAGCACAGCAAACGATCTCATCAGCTGCAAGCCGACCAACTGCCAAATATCCCTCATCATGGCAGACGACCAGCGCGAGAGCCTTTGCTCAACATGCCAGAGTATAGACCTTGGGCACCTACTCAGAGAAATGGAATCCCGGGAACGTGTTGAGCGGGACCCGGCCCTCATCCTCCACAGGACCCCGGAGTGGACAAGTCCGTCATGTCCTCTCTGCAGCTTCTTCCTCGACATGATCCCAGGCGAAGAACGGGAAACCTGCAACATCATGTCGATATATCGTGCCGGCCACGTTATGAGAAATGGCTCGACAAACAACACACCCCTCGACGCACCGACCATGACTGACCGAACGACTCTACTGGTCCGGACAACGACGGGTGAACAGCAACTTGATATGCTGCCTTTTGTGAATTACAGTCGAAAACCCGAACAGTCAGTCTACATTGACCATCGTCGTGTCAATTACGAACCGCTGCGGGAATGGCGCAAGCGCGTCGGAAAGATTCCAAGAGAAGCCATGGATGTGCTGCCAGTCTCCGTCATTGACTGCCACAAGCGAGAAATCGTGCCCGTACGTGGCCCCTGTGACTATGTCGCCCTCAGTTACGTCTGGGGCCCTGCGGCAGTACAAGGAGCTGCGCCCGAGGGCAGCCATCTCCCTCCCCAACTTCCACGCACAGTCGAGGACGCCATGACGGTGGTCAAAGAGCTTGGCCTGCAGTACCTCTGGGTCGACAGGTACTGCTTGGACCAGAGCAACAAGGCCCAGTTCAAAGCACAGCTCGACCAGATGGCGGATATTTACAGACACGCACTCTTGACCATAATTGGGGCAGCTGGCTCAGACGCCGACTACGGATTGCCCGGAGTCAGCTCTCGCCCTCGCATCAGGCAGCCTCGTATTCGGATTGGCGACTACACCCTCTGGTCGTCCATGACGGATCCGCGAAAGCTGGTGCGAGAGAGCGCGTGGATGACACGTGCCTGGACCTACCAGGAAGGCGTCTTCTCGTGGAACTGGATGGCCTTCACCGACGAGCAAGTCTTCTTCCAGCGGTCCAACAAGGAGTGGGCAAACCTGGAACGCTGGTGGCAGACGTCGAGCGAGATGTACCCGCGCGGCGGCCTCGGGCCCGACGCCAACTGCCCGCTGCTGCAAATGTACGACAACGTGTGGAAGAACGAGGGCGGCATTCACCAACTGCTGGTGCACTACACGGGACGCAAGTTGACGTACCAGTCGGATGCGTTGAACGGGACCCTGGGGCTCTTGAAGCGGTGCGAAAACGGCCCCTATTGCATGAATCACTACTTTGGCATCCCCATCTTGGGTCCGTTGATCAATCATCGAAAGGCCATGGGCCGGGATCCCAGCCGCAGTTGGACGCAGACGGAGGCTTTTCTGGTGAATATCTGTTGGAAGACGCGAGGAACCGGCCCGCGCAGGGTCGAGTTCCCCAGCTGGTCGTGGGCTGGCTGGCAGGCCGTCTACGAGCGTCCTGCCCACTCACTGACGTACCTGGGGCTCTACATCAAGAGCTTGATCAGAGTCAAGTTGTCGGTGAAGATGAAGCAGGGCTTGGTTGATTGGGAGTCCATGTGCAAGACGATGAACTGGGACGTTTACGAAGACTTCAAATCTTTGCCTCAGGAGCTTTACATACAGGCACCCACGGTTCAACTAACGGTTTGCCGAGACCCAAGAGCATCTATCGGGACTGCTTCTGGTCACGCCGCGGACCTGGCGCCCATGTCGTGGTGCGCCGTCTTTTCCGACAACGAGAGCGACGCCATGATCGAGGTCAACCTGGTGGACGAAGCAGTCGAGTCGATGCTTCTCACGTCCAAATCCGTCTCTTTGAAAGGCATCCTACTCCGCCAGCTGGTTCATTACTTTGTCGGAGACTACAACTTCCATGAGAACCAGATCTGGGCCTTTGCGCTTCTCGTGTTGGAAGACGACCAGGGAGCGACGAGGGTTGGGAGTCTGGAGCTGAGGCCGGATAACTATTTCGTCCGGTGGAAACGGGACATCGAACACCCGGACGCGAAGGCTGACCAGTGTTGGGTGCGGGAAGATGCCAAGGAATATGTGGCTTGTGACGAGTGCAGGAAGAAGGCGTTGGAGATGCTTGTGGGCACCCAAAAGGACGAGCTTATCAAGCTACTATAGACGATGGGCCGATACCTTGGCTATGTTGGATTAGCACAAACTCAAACTCAGGCGTGAGAAGCGGACAGATAGATACGGGGGGCTAAGATAGATATTCGAGTTGTTCAACTCCGCAACAACGCCGCAGCATGAACTCCGCAAAACCGCACCTGCGATGTGCCTTAGACTTGGAACGCGACGGACTTTGTTTTTAACAGTCTTCTCAAAGCGTATATAAGGGCATGTCACCTTGTCTTGTTGAGTATCAGCAATCCAAACGTGTACATTGATCGGACACCACATCAGCTACAATGAATCCTCAAGTTCCCCCCCAACACCGCGCTCTCGTCCTCTCTGAACGGGGCCACCCACTCACCGTCGAGATACGACCGACACCCAGACCAGGCCCCGGAAGTGTCCTGCTTCGCATCCTCGCAGCTTCGGTTCGAGCCAACGCGCCGCACGTTCTCCTGGACCCCAACAGCGGCCATCCCCTGCCCGTCCCCCTCGTGCCGGGCTTCATCGCCATCGGACGAGTCGCAGAAGCTGGTCCAGACGCCACCAGGCTTGCTCCCGGCCAGCTGGTCTTCTTCGACCCTTATATTCAGGGCCGGGATGGTTCTGGCGCCAAGTACGTTTCTGGCTTTATGGAGCTCTTTGACCAAGAGAGCCGTACGCTTTCCCGTGGGGAATGGCGGGATTCAACCTTTGCGGAATACGCAAAACTGCCACTGGAAAACTGTCACCCTCTCGACGAACAGCGTCTGATGGGCAATGTAGAGAAAGGTGGACTCGGGTACAACCTGGCGGACCTTACGCATCTCTTCAGCATGTTGATCCCGTTTGGCGGCCTTGCGGACATCGATGTCAAGCCAGGCGACAGCGTCATCATAGCACCGGCCACAGGACGTTACGGCAGCGCAGCTGTGCACGTTGCGCTGGCTATGGGAGCCAGGGTCATCGCTGTCGGGCGAAACGCCGCTGTTCTCGCCCAGCTGGATGCCCTTGGTACCCGCGTCAGCACGCTGCGGAACACGGGCGACGTCGAGGCAGACACCGAGTCGCTGCGCTCAGTCGCCCCCGGTGGGATCGACGCCTTTTGGGACATGTCGCCTCCTGCTGCGGGCACTTCGTCCCACTTCCAAAGCGCGTTGAACGTTCTGAAACACGGTGCTCGAGTCACCCTCATGGGCAGCGTCCCGTCGGGCGTCAGCTTTGGCTACATGCAGATTCTCATGGGAGGGTTGACCATCAAAGGTACATGGATGTCCACCAGAGACCAGACCAGGAGGCTCATTGCCATGGCCGAGTCGGGCGTGCTGCCGATGAGAGCAGCGGCGGGGATGGGGCCGGTTAGGAGCTTTCAGCTGGAGGAGTGGAAGGACGCGCTAGAGACGGCTGCGGAGAAGATTGAGCCCGGTGAGATTGTATTTATGACATAGATAGGCTGCCAAGTCAAGGATTCGTGGGGGCTGTAGGTAGACTGGTTAGTTGGGTGCCTTGGTTTTGTCTGAAGGGCTTTGGCTGTCTGTACATAGAGATGGTTAAGACTGTTCGAGTACAATTCGGGGTTGAATTTGAGATGGGAGAATGACAGAAGTAACATAGATAGGTATACTCTTTTCGTTTGACATACTTGCGGAATTGCGGACTTGCGGACATGGATGACGTCGCTTAGATGATGCCGGCCTTGGATTCTGTACTGACAGCTGACGCTGGATCAATATTCGAGACGCTAATATACTTATAAATACGTACGGAAAGGTATTTTACGAAGAAGAGGAAGCAAGGAGAAGAAGAAGAAGATTAAAGCTGATATTTTAGATAGTGATGGCTGACTCTACCAGCCTCGAATATGAGAGTCCAAGAGTGTTGGCTTGGGTGAGTTTATAATAAAGTTTCGGGACTCCTGGGGTAGAATCTAGTATTAGGAATAATCGTTTACGTTGACATTTTGTTGCTCCCAGTTCTACAGTTGGACATTCATAACGTGTTGTCGTCTATAGGCGCGTAGCGAAGTAGGTATGTAGGGTACCTTCCTACTTAGGTACTTAATATCGGAGATGCTACAGACGTGATAGATCTTAGAACTATCTCCTGATTTGTCAGTGGTCAATGTCTCGGTCTGGCTCTCCAATGGGGAATTTTACCTTGGACATGGCTGGGCTGTCTGAAGGCCCGATTCTTACGATTTTCCCTCAAGTAAGTGTCGATGCTGTGCTATTTCACACTAGGGAATCGTCGACTCTAGCAGGGCGCCCGTCCAAATTAGGGTCTCGAACGCATCTCGGAGTTGTCCGATGCGATCGAACTTGCCACTGCGACTACATTCAGCTGCATATCTGGGACAAGTTCGGAGTGATGAAGCGACTCCTTCCTGAGGAGAATCATGTTGCATTTTTTGCCTGTTCCAGGTGGAGACATGGAGTCAACGGCCGGGCGACGTGAACCCTTGTATTGAAAGGTATGCGAAGCCTCGGTCGGGTTAAAGCAAGTCAGGATGTCTTCCAGGAGACTCCTGAACCTGTACTATACTTATGCATGCTCGTCTACCTCGGGACACTCGCGCCGCTTTGATCCATAAAATCACGATAAACTTGTCATGATTCATAAGAACAACCTGTGGCCCCCCATTCTCTGTCACGGCAATGGGTTACCAAGTCTCTTGATCCTGGCTACTTCGCGTCCCAACAGAGTGGAAAGAGTTGAGATTGCCACTGCGCGTCGTACCGTACCTCACATGAGCGGCGGATCCATGAAAAAAGGTCTGGGAAAAACCCCTCTGATGCCGATAATCGCTGCTTGACTCGTCATCTCACCCTTGTCAAGGTTGGAGATGGAATTATGTGGCCACGCGATGCGACACCATCCCCCAGGCTATTGTCTTGGCTGGCCAGTGTGGAAACAACCACGGCAATCCTACATCGGCCTGCGGTAATGAGGGCGGACTCGCTAACATGGCGGCGGTCAGTATCTCGTGAGGAAAAATGGGTGCATGCCCGAGTCATTTTATCTGACTCGTTTTCCATGGCCTGGAACCCATCTTCAACGGGCGAGTAGAAGATGGCGAATTGGGCATTTCGAAGCTCGAGAGCGGACGAAGACGGCGCATGCAAGAAACCCCTTTGGAAAACCGACTCGCAACAGCGTGGGGGATCAGCTGCCGGCGCATTTTCTCTCTTTGGACGCCTGGTCCGCTCGGCTTTCGTGAGGCCATTACCGGCCCCATGTACACGTCTCGACGAACTGCTCTAGCCCGAGGGCCGTCAGTCTGTCAGTCGTGTGTCTCGTGTGGAGGTGGCGCTTTAAGCATAAGGCTTGGCTTCGGCACTGTGGTCTCAAGCCACTCGGCGCGTGGGGGGTTTGAGATCACTACTTATGTGTGCGAGCATCGTGGTCCGTCTCGTTACGAATACAGAAGCATGGGGACGGCTTGGCAGACTATTATCCGGGACCCTGAGTATCGCTCTCGTCATGTGAACGGGAACACCAGAAGACATATGCATTGGCCAACAAGGGGCCGAGAGACTGACTCCAGTGGCGCCACTGAACAAACACGATCACCACTGCTCGCCCTGGCCGATCAATAGCCCAGACGACGGCGTAGACGTAGGGCTATTCCGAGTGCTACCCAAGGATACTAGAACTGCACCACATCCAGCCCGAGGCCCCGAGGGAGAGGGAAATCTCTTCAACCGGCCATCACGCAACGCACCAGCAGAGTCAGTAGACAAAGAGCAAATCAAAACGGGGATCTAATCCATCAATCAGATTAGATAAAATTTCTCACCTCTTCCGAATCTCGGCCCTCCCCCCACCCTCTGCAACGTCTTGGCGTAGCCTGATTCTTATAAGATCCCCGTCGATCCTACTGAACCGACTCGATGGAACCATTGGGACCGCCCTATTAGGTGGCAACGCGTGCGTGACTGCGCGTGCTCCTGTTTTTCCCCCGCTTGGGCTGTGACCTTGTGTTGGTTCTGCGTCGCCTTGGCGTGGGCTTCTCTCCACCAGAGGCAACGGAGAAGCAACGGGATTGTCAAAGGAGGAAGAGGCCGAAGAGCCATCATTTCCGGCGGGAAGGGCGTCGAGGGCCTCCAGTTTTTGCGAGATAATAAAGGCGTGCTGCTACGCTGTCGATCCATCTCGTCCCCATCTCTCGCACCTTTGCATGTTTCCTCCCGATACCTCGTCACCTCACTCATAATGGCATCCTTCTTGGAAAAGCTGCGGCCAGGCGCCGGCCGCACGCCCAACGACGGGCAAACGGCTTCGACGCCGGCAGATGCCGAAATCCAGGTGGCCATGGACACCATCCCCGACGATGTCGAGAAAGTCGACGACGCAGTCCCGACGCAAGACGCGCAGCCCGGTGTGAGGAAAATCGAGGCCGTGACTCTGGCTTGGACCAGAGGCTCGCTGGCTGCGTTGCTGGGACTGTATGTTCTGCCCCCGAACCCCGTAAGCCGATTTTGCTGACTCTTCGCCTCGACAGTATCTGGCTCCTCTTCCTGGTCAATGGCTTCAGACTCTCCATCCTGGCCAGCCTGCTGCCCTATGTCACCAGCGACTGGCAGTCTCATTCGCTACTGACTGTGATTGGCATTGTTTCCGACACCATGACGGCCGCAGTCTACATCCCCATGGCCAAACTGCTGGATGTCTGGGGTCGAGCCGAGGGCTTTCTCCTCATGGCTTGCTTTTCCACCCTCGGCCTGATTCTCATGGCCGTCTCGCATAACCTCGCCACGTTTTGCGCCGCACAGGTCCGACACCGGCGCCAACGACCTTCGTCCCTGATCCAGGCTAACGACGTGAGTTAGGTCTTTTACTCGATCGGTTTCGCAGGCATCATTTACTGCGTCGTGGTGCTTGCTGCGGACGCCACCAACCTGAGGAACCGAGGCATCGCATTCGCATTTACCTCGTCCCCATACATGATTACGGCCTTTGCTGGATCCAAGGCTGCCGAGGCCTTTCTGCTCAACGTCAGCTGGCGATGGGGCTTTGGCGCCTTTGCCATTATCCTGCCCTTTGTCACTATGCCCCTGTTCGTGCTCTTGAAGATGAACCAGCTCAAGGCCGAAAAGCAAGGAATCTTGGTCCGAGAACGCAGCGGCCGAACCATCCTGGAGAAGATTAAATGGGGGGTTATCGAGTTTGATCGTGAGTATCCTAATTCCGCCTTGTATGCTCGTGTTGGTTGGGCAGTCGCTAATCTCGTGGCTTATAGTGCTCGGTGTCGTCTTGTTTGCCGCCGGCTTTACAATCTTCCTGCTCCCATTCACGCTGGCTTCTTCCGCCCCCAAGGGCTGGAAGTCGGGCTATATTATTGCCATGATCATCGTTGGCTTCGTCCTACTTGTCGTCTTCGCCCTGCAGCAGATCTACCTGTCCCCTTCCCCCTTCCTCAAGCACAATTTCCTTATCAACCGGACCGTTATTGGCGCTTGCCTGATCGATATGACGTATCAAATGTCGTACTACTGCTGGAACCTCTACTTTACCTCATTCCTCCAGGTTGTTAACAACCTAACCGTGGCCGAGGCCGGATATGTTAATAGCACCTTTCAGGTCGTGTCTGGCGTGCTGCTCTTTATTGTCGGGTATGCCATCCGCAAGACCGGTCGCTTCAGGTGGCTATTCTACTTTGCGGTTCCGATTTACATCTTCGCTCTCGGCCTCATGATCTACTTCCGCCGCCCTAACGGAGAGATCGGTTACATTGTCATGTGCGAAATCTTCATTTCCATTGGCGGCGCCGTCTTCATCCTCAACATGCAACTGGCCGTCCTGGCCGCCGTCGACCATCAGTACGTCGCCGCAGTGTTGGCGGTGCTGTTCGTGTCCGGCACTATCGGCGGTGCGGTCGGCGCTGCCATTTCCGGAACCATCTGGACGAATACGTTCGGAAAGGCCCTCGCCCGCTATCTGCCCGAGTCGGCTCTCCCGGACATTGCCACCATCTACGGGAGTCTTCCGGCGCAGCTCGCGTTCCCCGTCGGAAGCGTCGAACGAACTGCGATTCAAAAAGCGTATGGCTATGCGCAAACCAGGATGCTTGCTTCGGGAACTGGTATCATGGCGCTGTCGTTTATTTGGATGCTTTTGATCAAGAACTACGACGTGTCCAAGATGTCGCAGACCAAGGGTGTTGTCTTTTAGGCCGGGCAAACAACACGCAGTCGATGTTTATCATTGTCAGGTAGCCTTAGTATGTCGTAGCTTTTAATTACATTAATGCCTTGTTGAGGTCGACTCAACGCTCATTCCTTACAAGGTACACCTGTTTCTGTCCAGTATCGATGTGTCTGATCCAATTCTACGATTTTCCCAGACTCTCAGTCTCTCGACGGCACAGCAGCTCATGCCAAAAATAGAACAAGCTGAGGTTCGCTTATCCTGGTGGGGCTTGATGAAATGCCTTCGTCTTCTCGATGTGAAGGGGATGGTGTTTGGGTTGCAATGACTATCGACCATCAATATAGGTACGAGGCAACATTGACCTAGTTGGATTCCAATTAAGTTTGATAGAGTCTGATAAGAAATGAAGGCCATTCCATCTCGAGGAACGCCGGGTGAACTTCCAAATGTTGGAATCTTGGCTAAGCCTCCACGAATGTGGCTGCATTAGCCGCCCACCCAAGACTCAGCTGGCTCCGTCTCGCTGCGTAACGCCAACCAAGAAAGGCAGCGTGAGGCAACCGCGGCAATACGGCAGCTCTCCCTGCATGCGGCTGAATCGACTGATCCTTCACTCGCCCTGGAAACAGTGGCAACACGTGCTACCCCGCCCACGCGACTTCTCCTCGTCAACCTCTCATCAACTCCGCCTCCCTCGACAGCGCCACCGGCCGCCGCCCGACGCGAGCACGACTGGTGCGCTTCCGGCTTCTCAAGTTCTCATATCCGTACGCGTGCGCGACTATCGGCATTTCCATGGCCCCTCCGAGCCCCGCGACATGGAGAGCCTAAGTTCCCAGGGCCTCCCCGAGATCGTGCGGGAGTCCAGGCTGCACACCACCTTCGACTCGGACAGCGGCCGCCACTACACGATCCACACCTCGTCGGCGAGCCGGGCCCGAAGACACCAAACGAGAGAAATATGGCTGCACATGCAGAATCTGGGCTCCGGAGGGCAGGGCACCGTCGACTTGCAGAGGAGGGACGAGGACGGACCGCCGCGGTTTCGAGCAGTCAAGAGCATCAGGGTGCCGAGGAACCACTTCCTGCAGAGGGGCTCGTCCTTTATCAGAGAACTCGAGGCAATCTCCAAGTTCTCGCAGGCGAGAGTCTGTCGACCTGACTTCTACGCCTATCGGCTGGAGCTAACATGATGTTGGCAGTACGCGAAGCTCTTCGTCAAATCGCACGGATGGTACACCTCGAACGATCAAATACACATCGCCATGGAGTACTGCCCACTTGGAGACTTGCAAAACTACCTCAAGGACTCCAAAGAATGCCCAAAACATCGATTACCCGAAGGCCAGGTGCACGCCATCACGCTGCAAGTCCTAGACGCTGTTGCCATGATGCACGAGGAGCGTTTTTCCCACCGCGATCTCAAGCCAGCAGTATGTTTCCGTTTATCGCACTGGCAATATTGCCTGGGTGACTAAGACTCTGCACAGAACATCCTCATCGTCAGCCAACCTCCAAGTCCTTGGCGCGTGAAGCTCAGCGATTTTGGCATCTGCAAGCAACTTGGGGAGACGACGGAGACAACCGCGGCCATAGGAACGCCAGGCTTCGTGCCGCCGGAGCTGCTCGGCTACTTTGGGAGCACAAGGGCCGCCGATCTCTACGCCGTGGATATGTGGTGTCTCGGAGAGACCGTCTTCAGAGCACTGGTTGGCCGGTCGACGTTTAGAAACCCGGCAGAGCTCACCGACTACTGTCGAGGTCGTCACTTCCCCAAAGACGACCTCGCGAAGCTCCAAGTGAGCAACGAAGCCATCGACTTCCTCGGCTCACTCATTGTCCCTGATCCCAAGAAGAGACTCACAGCGGAGGATGCGTTTGGTCATGCGTGGATCGAAGCCCCCCCTCCAATCGACTTTTCAGCTGACCATGATCTCACAAAGCCCAAAGTCTCCGACGCGGAAAATAAGGTCGAATCTATACCCCCAGTTCTACCACCGGTCTTTGGTGCCGCTGTATTGGCAACAGGCGACACGAACAGCCAAAGCACTGCGGCATCCGGTGCGTGGAGCACCAGACTGGACGTTGACAGCACACCCATAAGTTCCGCGAGCGACTCCCCGTTTCAGGCAGCCTCTGTCACGGCGAGCAGTGATATTCCGGCGTCCGGTGCATGGAACGCCAGGCTGGACACCGATAATACGCCCATAACTTCGGCCAGCGACTCCCCATTCGAAGCTGCCTCTGCCACAACGACCGGCAGTACACAGGCGTCCGGAGCATGGAGCACCAGACTGAGCCTCGGCGAGACGACACCCACGACGCCCGCGAGCGGTTCCTCGTTCGACGCACCCTTCAGGCCCTTCCCGACGGCCAAGAGTCCGCCCGCGTCGGGCTCGTCGTTCGAAGCACCCTACAGACCCTTCACTCCACACGTCTTCGGCTCGCGGACCAACGAACTGGACGACGGCGACAAGACGCCGACGACGCCCTCGAATGACGCTGCGTTGCCCCCAGCCAAAGCGGAGAGCAACCACGTACACCCCTTCAACTCCTGGGCCGCCCAGTGGGATAATCTGAATCTCGGCGACCCGTCTCTTCTGCAAAGGAGCTCCAGCAGGAGAAGTGCACGGCACGATCGGGTGCAGGCGTTTGGCACGGAATCGTCAGAACAAGTAACTGTTCCTCCAGCAGCCCCAAAGGTGCCAAGCAAGAGGGTCATCACCCCGCCGCCTGACGAGGCATATCGGTCGAACCAGTTCATCAGTGACACGAATCCAGAAACCATCCTCGTTCCACCACCTCCGACAGTGCTGAGACCCGACGAGGAAGCTTGGCTTCGCCAACTTGCAGGGGACATGCTTAACGGAAATAAAAAAATTGAGCAAAAGAGGTTCAAGGAAGCAGCGGGAATCTTCCAAAACGTCGTTCATCAAAGAACCCACCTTCTGGGCAGAACCGAACCTCGCACCCTGGAAGCCCTCTCATGCCTCGGCAACGTGCAATACAAGCTGAAGAGGTACCAAGAAGCGGAATCAATCTACCAGGAGGTCTTTGAGTCCAAAACCCAGGTCCTCGGCGAATGGAACAGCGAGACTCTCGACGCTCTTCAGACTCTCGCCTCCGCGCAGTACAAGCAGAACAAGTACGCGGAAGCGGAGCAAAGTGCCGAATCGCTTCTTGTGAGCAGAACGACTGCTTTAGGCAGAGCCCATGCCTCGACGATAGATGCTCTTAGATTCCTCGGCGACACGCAGTACGAGCTCAAGAAGTACGACGACGCCGAAGTAAACGGCCAAGAGCTTGTCGAGCTCCTCACGGCCTCCCAAGGCAGATCCACGCTCGAAACCGTCTTGGCTCTTCGATTCGTCGCCGACTGCCACCGTAAGCAGAAACGGTACAAGGAAGCGGCGCCCGAGTACCGCGAGGTTGCTCGACTTCGGATGGACGTTTCAGGTGCAGACAACGCTGACGCAACCGACCACCTCCACTGGGCGGCCGAGTTGGAGTACCTGCAGAAGAACTATCACGAGGCAGAGAAGGACTACCGAGTGGTGGTTGACCGGAGGACGAGACAGCTCGGCAAGGATCATACGCTGGTCTCGACGCCCATGCTTCGCCTCGCGAGGATCCTCGACGTCCAGCTCAAGTACCTCGAATCCAACTTTGTCTTTCGAGAAGTGATTGACATCCACACGAGAGTCCTCGGCAGGGACCACAAAGAGACGATTATCGCCCTCTCATTCTACGCGGATTCACTCTTCGACCAACAATGGTACCGACAGGCAAACGACATATTCCACGAGGTCGTGCCGAACGCGACGAGGGTCTTGGGCTCGCGGCACCCGACAACTATCTCGAGCAAGAAGAGCTACGCCGACTCGCTCGCCTGCGACGGGCAGCTGACGGCCGCGCGGGACGTGTACTACCAAGTCGTCGAGCTCAAGCAGGAGGTCCTCGGCAGGGAGCACGAGGAGACGCTTAGGGTGAAGACGGACCTGGCCGACCTGCTGTTCCTGGGACTCGATCGCCAGCGGGCGCGGGACTTGTACAAGGAGATTGCCCAGGTGCAGAGCGCGGCGCTGGGGCCGGAGCACCCGAACACGCTCGAGACGCTGGACAAGTTGAAAAAGGCAGGCCGCTGGAGGCAGTGGGTTTAGGTATGGAAGAGTAATATGTGATGAAGACGGGTTGGTGTAATGCTAGGTCGGGACTCGGAGTTTACTTGGGTTTCTGGGTCTCGTGTCTTGAACGTGATGCTATCAACAGTTATCTTTGATGTGGTTCGGCATGAGCTGGTTAAAGGAGACGGCGTTCCCCTCGGCCTCATTAGCGCTGGGTTTTCTTTTAGCCCAGTAAGGCATGGATGGGAACAGCGGCTTTTCATATCCTGACTGCAGGGACCGAAACGTTATAAAACTACACATGCTAATGATTAACGTGAAGCTACTTTTTCTCATTAAGCTTCTTCTAGGCAGGAGTGTTTGATGGCCAACCTTGCTCGTGGCGAAGGAGAGGATGTATTCTACTCCTCCATGCTCACTGCCGGACTACTTGCACCTCTTATTAGTCCGATAAGTGCCCTGCTCATAATACCTAGAATGCGAGACTGGCCTGCCGGTAGCGGATATCTACGACTCAATGGTTCGTTTGCTTCCAGTCCTTCACTTAATAGATAGCTGACACGGATACAGGCATAGACGATCACCTGTGGCCCTCGGAATTAAGCGTGTTGCCCAAATACACAGTGCACTACATAGACTCCCATGAGGACATCTAAGATGATTTTTTGACTGGATTAATGATGTTAGTCTCGCCGTCACGTCATTTGAGCTTATTAAGTAGTGGAACCGAAGAATCCGAGGGGAAGGGCATACTAGACGACCGACTAAATAGATGTCTAGGGCTGCTCTGTCGACGCACGCTAGGCCAAAGGGAAGATTGCTATACAAGATAACCTAAGGGTGTTACAAACAGTTCCTGCATATAATAATCAACGGCATTTGTCACTTAAGAGTACCCTCAGGGAATGTTTTATATTTTCCTTATTCATACCCTCTACTAAGGGTACCTGGCGGCGAGATAATGTGACGGCCGGGCAGTTTAATCAGCCAGCAGCCGGCAAACCCCGAGTGTATTCGTCGGAAGAGGATGATTTGGACTTTATTTCGAGGGGAAACATCCTGGTCCAGGCAATTCAGCAAGCTGCCACTACAGGATATACCTGGGTGACTGAATTTAATTGTCTTCGCCCTGCTCATCGTCGATGGCATCTCCAGATCAGCCTGCAATCTGCCCTCCAGACCGGGACGCAGCCCTAGGAGACTTATAGTTCTCTATGATGGAGATTAAGGCCCTTATTAATGCCTATATAATAGTTTTAAACGGCAAGTTCAACGTTTTTTGCATTATTATCCTCTTAATCTATGCAACTATAGCTATCGTTTATGTCGCTTGCCTCGTATGTCGAGGGAAGGATCCTAACGCCTAGGAGCGTATTCCGGAGGTGGTAGCGCTCGCCTTACTCTCGCCATGACCCTCCTCACTGGAAAAGTCAACCAGGTGGAAATTCACCGCCATACGATTAAGGGTGGAAGCCGACATGTCTAGAGACGCATTACCGCCAGCGTTATCGTCTTTAACGTCCAGGACTAAAATAGGTGGCAGGATTATTTGGCCTTCGGTGCGATCATCTTCCTTATAGATGCTCGAGCCATGGTATTCTATAGAGGACGTCCAATTTAAAATGTCAAGATTATTAACATCATCGATAAGAAGATATCAGTGTTATTGCCATGGAGGATATTAATTATCTACTTGCTAAGTTATTTACCTGGTTTATAACGAAGGGTGCTCTTATAATAATACAAGACAAAGGTTACATATGGCAAATCCAGCTGCAGACACGGCGGCGATAAGAGAACCAAGGTGTGCAGCGGCGCCAGAAGTCGCTTCGGGGACAGATGCACTCCCGCTACTCGAGCGGTCGGTGTCGCCGCTTATTTCGGCGCTGGAACTTTCCAACGTTTCCGTACTGCTGGCTTCCACATTATTGGAACTAGTGGCGTCGCTAGTGGAGGATTGTGCGGTAATTTCGGGAATATGGGACGATGACTTCGTGATCGCAATCAGATCCAGGCCAGCGGTGATGGTGAAGGGAAAGTAGGCAAAAGTGGCGAGGCCGACTTCATCGAGATCGTCGGGGGATGTGAAGGTCGCCGTAGAGTGCGGGTCGTGATTGCCAACCTTGAGAGTCGTGCATTCTATACCGACAGTCCTACTCACATCGCAGTGGACAGACGACTTCCACGAGGTGGCACTCTCGCTGGCGGTAATAAAGAGGTCGAATCCGCCCGTCTTGGGGGCGCCAGGCGGAGGAGTCTCGCTGGCCCACGGTCCCAGAGTGAAGGATGCGTTGTGCGTGCCGCAACCATCATCAAACACGTGGCTCCTGCCACTGCCGTCGAAGCAGTCGAGGTCGAGGAGATATGTGGTGGCGGTAGGCTCAGCGTGGAGGATCCGAAGGCCAACAGAAGCAACGCCCCAGACACCGAAAAAGTCGGCCGGGAGGAGGAGTGAGGTGGTGAGCGCCGAGGTCATTTTTGGCATGTAATGGTTAATGCATGGATGAACAAGGAGGCGGTCGATGGTTTGCAAAGGAAGCAAACATGGGCCCGTTACGGATAAGGGGGAACGGAACCCCTTTCGTTGGCTGGTTGGCTGCTACCTCAACCAACAGGTGCTCGTATTCAGTGGATGAATTATGTAATATAATACCCGACAAATCTGATGTTGGGAAGCCACTGTCGTTAATTAAGTTGGGCCGCTCGTTTTCTAGAGAACTGGCTGAGTAACGCGATGAAAGGAAAGGACACAGCAGAGAGTAAAGATAGGCAGTGAGGAATCAGGATGCAATAAGTGGTGGCCATTTGAGGATAAAGATATTTCAGACGTCGGCGCTCGGCAATGTTCTCACCGATGACGGCGCTAGTACAGACAAGCTTAACATCATGGCTAAACACTCGCGTGCGTAACCGGTTTTTCTTGAGGAAACGGAGAATAAGGAGAGAGATCGACGACTCAGGCCCGAATTAGAAGCCGAGGCCATCACATCACCCGCTAATCTCCCCACCACATTTGGAATATTGACAAATATTAACAAGAAGCAAAGCGTGAGCTCAGAAAATTCCATGCCCCAGGTCCGGCACTCAACAGCCGACCCCCACAAGTACGGAGTATCCGTCAATAGCGCCTGAGCTGGCTCCAACACGTAGCCGTCGGATGCAGGGGGATCGGTGAGACCTGACACAACCTGTCGGGCAATAAGATTGGGTGGGAATAGAGGCGCCAACGTGTAGGTAGTCTGGATCCAATGGTGCCCTAAAGACAGCTGCAAGACCTTAGCTAGCCTTAGTTGTAAGAGCACACCTTCTCGGCCACCCAAGGGAACACTAAGACCAATGTTGATACCATCACTATCACGGACACGGATCAGGCGACGGTCACCAACTATAACACAGTGACCAACACCGTTACCGCGTATGTTACAGTGACACCTGCTGCTGTCACTGTGACGGGGGGATACTCCTATGGTTCTTAGGAGAGATGAAAAGGCAGAGCGCAGAGTCTTTGAGTCACGTTTAATGGAGGATTTATTGTATAATAAAGTAGGTAGAGATGCTCAGCTTCAAGATGAGGAATCCGTCCTTGGACCGCCATTGGTGTGACAAAATGTATACAACCTGTTCAGATGTCCAGGACGTTTATGTCATCTAGGCCGTGGGCTTTACTGGGCATAAAAAGCCAGTATCTTCGCACGAACTCTTCAATCGAGAAGCTGCGTCGTTTCTGCCCCCATTGGCCTCGGCGGGCGAGATTCCGACAACGGCAAGCAGAACCGTGTCGCCTCGCAATCGGAGTTCGTGTCGAGTGAAGGCAGTGAAAGAGTAGTTGGCTGAGAATACGCGAAGTTGAATACTTCCGTTTCGAGTTTAATCACGCTCCTGATGATTTGGCGGGATGGAAACACAAAACATCTGGCAGAGCAGCAACGAGACGAGTGAAGCGTCTCGGCCGAGTCGAGGTCCAGAAAAAATACTCCGAGACTTGAATTGATCATCGAGTGGGAAATTTTCTCAAAATTGATACCGGCGAGCACGAAGATGGACCTTGATTGAGGTTAAAGCAATCCTCTTCACTTAGCATACTCCCTACTCTTGTCGTGCCTCACCACCAGTTGAGCTGGTTTCCTCCTGTAGTTGCGCTTCCACGTCCTCGCTTTCCCCATCTTGGCTTATCAGTAACCCTTCCATGGTGGGCTGAGAGGCCTCCTCCTTTTCCTCAAAGAAACGCACTATATGCACCGCCGCCTTCTCTTCCATCTTATCAAGCGACTCGTAACCCTCCAACACATTCCCCATGTCTCCTGTCCGCGAAAACAGGGCCAACGAGCTAGATTTCCAAGCGGGAACACCCGCGCTCCCCGTCTCCCTGATGGTGCCGGCAAGAAAGACGGCCCCAGCGAGCACCATGACGGCATGCAACGCGAGCCATTGCCATCTGATGCGGTACTGCGTCGTCATTGCGCCACCCATGCCCACGTGTGGCGCACTCTCGTTTGAGGCGCGGATGGCGTTGCTCATGCTCCGAGCTAGGGACTTGAATGTGTCGTTGAGGTTGGTGCTTTCGTACAAGGCTTGTAGGACTCCGGGCATGTATCCCTCGACAGGATGGAACCCGTTTGGGCCGATGAGAGTGTCTGGAAAAGTGAGGTTGGAGTATGCCCAGTTAGATTCCGCGTAAAGAGTGTAGTTGAAGTCCTCCTGGATTCGGAAAGTGTTCTGAAAGAAGTAGCTTAGACTGTAGACGGCGTCTTGTGAGACGTTGAACTGGTCGCCAAACATCAGATCTGTTCTCGTTCCCGATGGAAATGTCGTCGCATTGTACTCTATGCTATCGATGGCGTCGGCGTTGGATTCCCGAAGAAGACGGCTATCTCCATCATCTAGCTGCCACGAATCTGGGTCCCTGGTGGCGTTGTGAATTCGTGTTTCGGTCTCGAATAGCACTCCGTTTTCCACTCTGGAGCTGTACTGCTTCACGCAGTAATAGAGACCGCACTCCATGGCCTCGACCGGAATGTTTGGCCAGGCGGAAGCCGCATCCGCCGGTGGCAGCACCCGCAGAGTTCCCATGGACCAGATTAGGCTGTCGGCGTCCTTGTCCTTGAGGCTATTTGATTTGCTGGCATTGCCAGTGCCAAAAGTAGTCATTAATATGGTCCACGGATCCGGCGATGGGTTGAACTTCGAGCCGTCAGCGTTATTGATGAAAAGACCACTGGGGAGACGGAGCGTCGTAGCATTGGGGGTGATGAGTACAAAGTACTCCTTTCCGTATTCGGGCAGAAGGCCATACAAGGAGTTGGACTCTCTGTATGCGCGAAGTTGGTCCGAGACGTTGTGGCAAACGCTGCAGACGGCCAAAGACTCAAAAGGGCTCCAAGTGCAGTTGCCCGACGGGCAGGTGAATGAAGTTTGCTGAATAATATCCTTGTGCTCCCGGACCATGCCGTACAAGACACTGGACTGCATCGACACGTCGATGGTGTTGATGGTATCGTAGTCGCCAGCGTCTTCCGAGTCCGTATCCGCTAATGGAAACAGGGCGGTGCCTTTCGAGTATCGTTGCGCTCTGGCAATGGTAGCCGTCGCATCAACTTGATAGCCCAAGGATTGCTGGTATGGCACGAGCTGCTGGGCAAAGGGGTCGAGAGCAAGACCAAGAACGGTGATGGCGGCGCCCAGCGGTACGAGTTGCCTATATTGTCATAAGAGTCTCTTCGCAGTCTCGAGGGGAGGGGGTAAAAGCCACGGTACATCTTGTTCATCGGCCACAGCAGCCGGAAGCTGCCCATCGGCCCTCGACTCGCCTCGTCAAGCGCGGTCAAGTCCAAGAGGGGCCGAGATTGCTGAGTGAATAGGATCCATCTCCATTGGCCAATGGCTTCGGCCACGACGAACATCAATGAGGCCTTCCCCGCGCTGGAGAAGATGGAAACGACCGTGTTCAGCGTTATCCCGTGCCAGTCGAAGGCGGGCTTGCCATCGTACGCGATGAGAACGACGACCATGCAAGTGAAGGCAACTATAGTGCCCACAGCAGCGGCGATTTCCCATTTCCACAGCAGTCGAGTTGGGTCACGGGCCATTGTGTTTGTGAGTTGGTGAGTAGAGTCGGCGGTTGAAAATTTGAACCAGAAATGGGATATGGGAGAGAATTTTTCAACCAGGCGACGGGGCATGAAAGATGTCAATAATAAGAGAATCTCGGCTCACTGTGATGTTGCCTAACAACGGGTCCTCGGACCAACTTGCAGCTTGTACTACCCATTCAAACACACTTATGCGGGAAACGATATTTCATCCTGCGCCACTTGACATTCATTGGCCCAATGCCTCACGAATGTCGAAGAGTCTTTGCGTTCCTGTCTCCCGTCTTTTCAACACTGCCACTGCCAAGAAACCACTCGCTGGTGGGTATCGCCGGAGCGTTGTACAGATCCGCATGAAGCTTTAGATGAGACTTTGGCCTTAGCTTCGGTTGACGAAGGAAGTATTGCAACAGGAGATAGAATGAGGAGGTTGAGGTTGAATATTGAGATGAAGATTAATCATAGGAGGAATTAGGTGAATAAATAAGTCATGCGTAGTCTAAGAAACTATTTATAGTCCCAAATCTCGTTATCACTAGAGAGGTTTGTTAAGCTGGAGTGGTCCGCAAAGGTGATAATAGAGTCGTCTGTAGTCGGAGGTCTCCGCTTGTAGAAATCGTTGACCGAGTGGTGGACTTTTGAATTGACGTTTGACTGGACGTGGGTTGAAACGTGCGTTCCACTATCATACCCTTACTAAGACTCGTCTCAGCGGTAGGTCAAGTAGCAGATATAGAGGTTTGCTGAATAATAGATGTACAAGATGAGGAAGTGGTAAAGGACTCGGTCGTGGACTGGACTGAGTTGAGGATGCCGTTATGGGAGTGTTCACGGAAACAAACCTTGTCCTAGAGTGATCCATAGTGCCTGTCGATGCTTCTGTCGTTGTCTTAGTAGATGAGGCCTGAGTTGATCCTGTGGTTGTTTCTATCGTCTGGGTCGAGGCAGGGAGAGTCGTCGACTCTGCTGTTGCGCCTGATTCAGTGGTGGATCCAGTTGTCGACTCTGCTGCGGCGGTGGTAGTAATCTTGGTAGTAGCAGTACTTGTTGTCGTTGTTATTGTTAGGTCTGTAGTTGGGGTTGATCGGCTTGCACCGTGACCACATAAGTTCCGGAGGCAGTTCCGGATGCCTTGGTGGTTGATGTATTACTGGTGGCCACACTCAACCCTACCGTGGTGGTGCTCGTGGCATAGGTGATCTTTAGGGGCTGGCTGTAGACATCGTAGGCTTGAGTAATGATCATGACTCCTGAATCAAAGTCTCCGTCGCCGTCATCGCAGATGGCAACAACCAAATCACTGTCCAGCAGTGTGATGTAACAGGGTGGGCCCAAGTATAAAAAAAATACCGTTATCCGGTTTCCATTTCCATCCTCTGCGTAAGGTAATTACAGTGTTCCGTCCACCCAGATGCCGATAATGTCGGGGCTTCCGCTTCCGAAACATCAGAAGACGGCCGTTGGTAGCTACAGTACAGACCCCTCAAGCTTGTCAGACGGTGACTTCTCTCGTTTATAATGAGAATAGAGAAGTCGCAACCTGACAAACTTTGAGGAGTCATAATACCATAACACGAAGGCACTGTACGACCGCTGGCTTTCATCATGGTGACATCACTCTGACGCATAGTGGAATTATTAAAGAGGATGGAGCAGCGAAATTCAATAGATAACCCGAATTACATCGTTCTCAAACTCGTTCGTACCCAACACGACAGGATATCTGCAGTTCTCTGTAGTCACCATGGCTCCCAAATCGACCCAACCACCACCAATCCTTGTGTCTACGACCCAGGCGCTCATTGACTTCCTGGAGGCCCTCTCGACTCCAGATCTCTTCATCGACCTTGAAGGAGAAACTCTCAGCCGCAACGGCACCATTTCCATCATCACGATTTTCGATCCGCAGCAGGAGAAAGCCTAGCTAATCGACGTGCAAACCCTGCAGCACGAAGCCTTTTCCACAGCAACACCGTCAGGAACGACTCTCAAGTCTGTTCTGGAGGGCACGCACTTCAAGAAGCACTTCTGGGACGTTCCCAACGATGCCGATGCGCTCTGGGCGCTGTACCGTGTCGACCTTGGCCGGGTAGTCGACATCCAGCTCTTCGAGAACGCGTGCCGCACCGGGGACAAGACCTACTTGTCCGGCCTCAGCAACGCTATCCGACGAGATGCGGGCCTTGGCTTTCAGCAATGCGAACGATGGTTGAGGGTGAAGCAAGAGGTCACAGCCCAAATGCCCGCCAACATCTTCTCACGGCGACCGCTGGACGCCAAGACGATGCAATACTGCGTCAACGATGTGGTCCAGCTTCCGAAACTGAAGGAAGTCTACCTCCGTCGTATTTCTCGCGACTGGCAGTCGAAGGCTCTCGTAGAGAGTCAGAAACGAGTATATCTGGCTCATCTACCGGGTTACAACCCTCAGTCGCCGGAAAAGGCTCGCGGGCCGTGGCCAGCGCCTATCCCGAGTGTCATCTTTGATGGTTTTGGCGGTAGAGCGTAGTATGATGACCTTGACCTGTCTGACAATTGTGGAGGCATGAACGCCCATGATGGCGCGATGGACTCGGAGGCCTTCTACAGCTGCTGGGACAAGAACTAAATGAACGTCGCGGTTTATTATTGTCTGGGTGTGGGCCGTATGTTGTCTATTTTTAAAAATGCAAGCGAAATAATTCGGCGATTACCTTCTTGATTACTGGCGTCTTGTTGAATACAGCTCCAGTCAAGGCCTTGCGGTCTACATGTACCAGGCAATTCATTGCATTCACGCAGCGCATGTCGGACTGGTGGCTTACAACGGTATTTTTCCTTCTCGATGATGAATTGACCATTCCCGACGGCCCGACGGCGAGAGCCTTTCGCTTGCGTTTCGCCGTTTACGAGGTTTTCTAGCCGGGTCGGCCCATGCCGATACTTCTAGTCATCTCCGTCATGGCCAGTCTCTCTTTAAACGATTGGTTCGTTCAGGTTCCTCCGGGTTGGACCTGATCCGCTTGAGAAATTGAGGATATCTGAGAAGCACAAGCAAGCAGGGTAGACATAAGCTACTCACTATGACAGCCGTCCTCACATGCAGGAAACGATTGATGCTCAAGGTAGTATCGACCGCAGAAACAATTTTTCTACGGAGCGTGAGAGGATTGATCATGGAGTGCCCCCCAGCGTGCTTTAAATCGATTGTAGTATACCTTCAATCTCTCTAGGAACTCGCATGGGATATTCTCAGCTGGATTGTTAGTCCGATGTTTTCTACTATTGGCCCGGTCATCATTCGCCCATTGATATAAGGGTTTCGTGATTGACGTGTGATGCTAGACAGAGCGTCTGCTCGTTTGCGAGAACCCTGAGGGCACTGCACTTATACGAGGATTCTTCCAACATAACTTAGTACCCAAACTGCTCTGAAAGTCTGCAAGACTGAGTAAATCGACATTAAACTTGTCGCTTTTGGGAATTGAGACCATTGACACAGAGCCGCCGCATCTTACAGTGTTCCTTTGGAGCCCTCTTGATACGTCCCATCCTCGCGATCGGCACGTCACAGACGTGAGCCACAATGTTTAGATGGGCCGTTTGGCTGAGTCTCAAACTGGAGAAGGAGTTCCAAGGTTATCAAATGGTCATCGAATAGCAACCATGAATGGTCCATTTTCTTCAATTTGCTCGGTGCAACAGCCTGGATGATGCGGTTTCCCGTGTATCGCGGCGGTACCCGGTGCTCCCCCTATCATCGAGACGACTTGTTGAGCTGCCACGTCCTTCCAAAATGAACAGGAACAGAAATAAAGGCGGATGCAGGAGAGGACTCGTAGGCTCGGAAATGTGATCGTGTTCGAATTCGACTTGAGTCCGTGAAGTTGAAGAGCTTCGCCACCTGGGAATGTACGCGCCTCGAAGCGAACAACGAGAAGCCGTTCTGTATCTGGATAGCGCTCAGCATCATAGATCACGATCGTTACCAAACGGCTAAGCCACAAAGCCATAGGGATACAAGATCAAAAATACGTTGAATAAGCATATGTCAGTTTAGCTATACGGTGTCAGAAAACCCCAGGTAATGGAGACATGGGCGTTGAAAGATGCGAGGAGAACTTGGCCCAAGGCACAAGGATAAACAAGGAGGTATCCAATCGGCGACCGAAACTTCGGCAGTACGTAACTGAGGGCTTGCAAGCTGCAATGCTTGTTCGGATTATGCGTCTGACTGTTTCGGGCCGTCGGCTCAAACACATGGCAGGAGTCAATGCGTCGTTGAATATAATGCGCCATGTTTTCTATTGTTTATCGACGTGTGGGAGAGCTAGTGGCTTCCTTCGCTCGGGTTCGGGCAAGCTTTGAGGCAGACTGATGCTGTCGAGTTCTGGGCTTCTATCCAGCGCCATGCCGCATAATCTTGTGATTCGTGAATGTGAATGAGCGATGCGAAAGAAACCCCGCCACCACAACCATGGGAAGGGCAACGTTAACTTTGTATTCTGTTTGACATCTGAGATTCGATCTCCTTCTCACCGCTCGGCACGTTCTATCGCATGGAACGCACCGGATCAGAGACCGTTGGCTGGGACATTGATGAAGCGCCACGGGTGCCATTGAGGCAGTTGGTATGCTGATCTGATGACGTATTTGTTTATTTCAAGTTGCTTCGTTATTCTCGTACCGAGAAATGAACGTAAAAACGCGGATTGGTTGGTTCGGAAAGTTCCTTTTCACGATTTAGCGAAACCGCCGTATTCACAGTATGTCTCAAGCATCATCGAGATGATGAATGCAACAACACATTCTGGTGTGGAATCGAAGCTAATAAAGAATGGGTTGGAAAGATGGCCTTGAAAGTGTGTTGAAGGAGAGTCGATAGATCGAATTCCCAAGTATAAGAGCACCCAGTTCCCCGACTTCAAACATGTCGATCATCAACAAGAACAAGAACACCACTACACCACCTTCGTTCACAAAACCAGCAAGATGATGTTCACTCAGGTTCTCGCCGGCACCTTCTTTGCCGCCGCCGCGCTCGCCGCACCCGGGTACCAGCACGGTCACCACGGCCATCACCACAACCATCACCATAGCCATCACCATGGCCACCACCACGGCCACCATGGCCACCATGGCCACCACGGCCACCACGGTCATCACGGTCATCACCACTCTGTGAACGAGAACCGCTTCACCAAGGTGCCCCTGTGTGAGCCTTACAACTGGATCGCCGGCCCCAGCCTGTTCCCCCACGACGTCATCGAGGGCTTCAACGCGCACTACCACGAGTACGACTACGACACCTGGTCCAAGTACGTCCTCGAGAAGTGCGGGTGCCACGTCGATACCACGTCCACCCTTGCCTTCTCCGGTAAGTCTAGCTCCCTGTGCACGCGAGGCCACCGACTAATTAACTCTTGATAGCCATCAACAGCGGCAGCCCCAAGGACCGCGCCTGGTTCGGATACTGCTTCCGTGGAGGTGCTACCACTCCCGCCAACTACGTCCGCGACACCGAGGGATGCGTCGAGGACTCGGTGGCCTACACCTGCGTTCACCGCCACCACGGCCACCACGACGGTCACGGCCACGGCCACGGCCACGGACACGGCCATCACGAGCACAACTAAGGGCTCGATGGTCATTCGACTCATCTCGCCTAAAATAGACATGGGGTTGGGAAGAGCTGCAGAATGCAGTTGGTTTTGATTTAAATCCAACTTGAGACATTCCTTTAGATATCTAGTATTTATACTAGCATATATACATAAAAAAGACTGTTATCTGCATCTTTGTTGTGCTTCTCGTCTGGGATATCCCTGCCCTACCTCTAGAACAAAGACGGCGCTCTCTGCTACCGATGAAAGCCGCCTGTGTCACCTTCGAGCCGGCTTAGAAGGCTTAGAAGACCCGACGAGCGGGGTTCTTTCGGTCGACGCTCTTGTCCCCTCTCCTCGGATCCGACTTTGATGCTGCTCTTAGCGCGCCGACGCTTGACCTTGGGAAGCCGAGCGTCACCATCGTCACCGAGCTATGGCTAAGCCAATAGACGACCTTATCTTCTCCGTGGATGTGTTACCCCGCGTACCAAGTATTCCGGCTTACTTCGGACCAATTCTGATACCGGAGCCGAGAAGAGACGAATTAGTCGGAGTGCTAGTCCTCGATGCGGGTGGTCTGGGCCTCACACGTAAAGATATAAATAATTGTATTTCTCGATGGCGGCAGCTAATTCTCACCAAATTGTTCTCCCCTTCTCCCGACAATACTCCAAGCGACCTCGTCAGACCCGACTGACTGACCTATCCTTTCCACCATGGCGTCTTCTACCCTCAACGAACCAGATGGTCCCTCCATCAAGACGGAAGTACCTGGCCCTCGTGGACTTGCTGCCCAGAAGAAACTTGACGTGGTCCTAGATGCTCGGACCGTCAACATCGTCTGCGACTACGAAAAATCCCACGGCAACTACCTCGTCGACGTCGACGGCAACACCTATCTCGATGCCTATTCGCAAATCGCCAGCATCCCCGTCGGCTACAACAACCCTCGCCTCCGGGCTGCCGCCACCAGCGAGGCCATGATCAGCTCCATGATCAACCGCCCCGCGACAGGCTTCTTCCCTCGCCAAGACTACGCCCAAACCCTCGAGCACGGCGTGCTCAAGGTCGCCCCGCCCGGAATGCCGCATGTGTGGATGGCCACGAGCGGCAGCGAGGCCAACGAGGGAGCATACAAGGCTGCCTTCATCTGGTACCGACGCCGAAAGACTTGGACCGACGAGGAGAACAAGTCGTGCATGCTGAACCAGTCGCCGGGCTCGCCCAACCTGGCAATTTTGTCGTTTGCGTCGGGGTTTCACGGCCGCGGGTTCGCCAGCCTGAGCACTACTCGAACCAAGGTGACGCACAAGATGGACATTCCCGCTTTCGACTGGCCGCAAGCCCAGTTCCCAAAGCTGAAGTACCCTCTGGAACAGTTCCGAAAGGAAAACGAGCAAGAAGAGCTTCGGTGTCTGGAACAAGTCAAGAAGATTCTCGATTCATGGCACTGTCCCGTGGCAGCCCTCGTCGTCGAGCCGATCCAGTCCGAGGGCGGAGACAACCACGCCTCTCCCGCCTTCTTCCGAGGTCTTCAGGAGATTACCAAGAAGCGAGGCATGGCCTTCATCGTCGACGAGGTGCAAACGGGCGTCGGAGCCACGGGCAAGTTCTGGGGCCACGAGCACTGGGAGCTTTGGTCGCCCCCGGACATTGTGACCTTTTCCAAGAAGTTTCAGACCGCCGGATACTACTTCTCGGACCCCAATTTCCGGCCCGAGGTCGCTCTGCGCCTGTTCAACACGTGGTTGGGAGATCCGTGCCGCTCCATCCTCGCTAAGGCCATTGTGGAGGAGATTGCGGCGAAAGATCTGGTGAAGCAGGCACATGAGGTTGGAAACTACCTGATGGGTAAGCTGCAGGAGCTCGCAAAGACGGTCCCAGAGTCGTTTGGGAATCTGCGAGGGCAGGGAACCATTATTGCGTGGGATTTGTCCAGCACTGAGCAACGGAACAAGGTTGTTTGGGCGATTCGTGGCCGCGGTGTCATTGTTGGAACGAGCGGAGATGCCTCCATTCGAGTGCGACCAATGCTGGTATTTGAGAAGAAACACGCCGATATTTTGTTGAATGCGTTGAAGGAGGTCACAAAGGTATGATGCGCACGCACTCTAGCCATTGAGATGAAGGGACCTGACCATTTCTGACTGTTTAGATACAGGGCAAACTTTGATATAGGTACCTTGTATATTTACTATCGAAGAAAAGAAAGCACAAAAGAGTGACTAGCTCTAAGAACTAGATATATATGTAAAGAATGGAAAACGATCTACCGGCCGCTTCGTCTGTCACTTCCCCTCTTCCCACCCGACCTACTTCCCCTCGCTACACAGAAAACATGGAGTTCGCAGCTGTATAAAACATCTCAACACCCCTCACTTCTCCAGGCAGACCTGAGAATAGTAGGTAAGGAAAGTAGTAGCGGCGGCGGCACAGCAAAAGACGGACTCCTGGTTGGCCTTGGCGGCACAAGCCACACACGCGGCCACAAAGTTGATGCTCGAAAAGTTGGCGCACGACCGACAGGCGCTTGGGTGAGGAGCGCTGTTGCAGCTCATCGAGCTGGCCTTTTGCTGCGTCGCGCTCTTGATCTGCGGGCAGCTGCGGGCGCGCTTGGAGAGGCCGGCAACGACGTCCCGGCCGGCGACGCCCTCCATGGCGAGCACCTTGTCGAGGTTGGACAGGAGCTTCTCCTGCTTAGCAATGTCGACAATGGGCTCAAAGTACTTGTCGAAGAGGGACTCGGGGATGCACGCCGCGGGCGAGTCGACGTACTCGTCCGGGATGGCGGGCAGCAGCGCCACGTTGTCGCCCGACTGCGACGCGTTGCTGGTGAGCAGGCTGTACGTCTGGCCCAGGGCCTGGACGTGGGAGAGGCTGATGCAGCCGGTAGAGTCGCCGCTCTTGTAGGTGACGTTTTGGGTGAGTGCGGGGATGGCCATGATGGCGAGGAGGAGGAACTTGGAAGCCATTGCTGAGGAGTTGAGGTTGGATCTTTGAAGAAGAAGTAGAGTGAGAGAAGGAATGAAGATTTGCTTTGCTGATGTTCCAGATTCTGGACGCGGGATCTGTCTCTTTAATACTGGTTTCCTCTCACCGTTTGACCCTTCTTTTATCTCTTGACGCTTCCTGTACGCCTGCTACATCATACACTCGCAAAGTCCTCTCCCATTCACCGACAATGACTTCGGATCATCGGCACAGCTCGTCTTAAAGGTTTGCATGGTTATTGAGAAGCTTTTGATGAGGCATTGCCGGAAATGTCCACAACGTGCTCTCAACTTCGACATGAGAAGCATCGTGAACTCCAATGAATGTCGAATATCAAGGATACAAGCACGTTTTCCTTTGGAATCGTCACATTGGCTCTTGCGTAGGATGATTCGGGATATAAGGTTTCGTATAAGCTAGAATTGACAGCCCTCCACGATAATTTAACTATATGCCAACAGGGGTCGAATATTCCCTCTCGTCTGTGCATCTAGCCTTGCCGGCATTCAATGCCGTGTAAGCGAGATCCGTCTTCCCAAGTTTCTTCCAAAACTAGTTTTTAGGTTGGTTTGCCGAAAAATAGTATGATTCGAAACAGCCGCATATTACGCAAGGCAGTCGAGACTCGCTTCAATACAGCAACTGATTTTGTTCTGTCATCTATAATTCTACATCCACTATACTACCTATTAATCAAATCTCGTATCAAGTACCAGTCTGCCGACATGCAGCTCATTCTAGGATAGCTTTGCAAACCTTCGGATGCTTCGGATTATCGGCCATCGCCCCATTGCTCTTGTCGGTGTAGGGTTCAATGGAAGACCTACGACTCCCTGTCACATCTACTAAGATATTTGCTAATATCTCCTTCGATACATTCATTAGCTTATTGCATGTCAACGTAGACGACCAAGCCCACTGCGTAATGCTTGCCTTTTTGAGACCCCTATCAACTCAGCCCCAGTCTCAACAGGTTCCTAGTACTGTGTTAATGCCGCCAGCCGATGTGAAGCCCATATAAATCTTGTACTTATGTAACTATTTAAATTTTAAACAGGCCTCATGACTTTGACTTTCGCCTGAGAGGCCGAAGAGCCGATGCCGGCCGGCACTCATGTCAAGGCACAGAGCATCACGATGCCTCATTAGAATGTAGCTTTTGACTAGGCAAGTTCGAGTTTTCTTCTCACCTCGTGTCTCGCAAAGCCTTCTCATTCGCCCAAGGATGAAGTGCAGTGATGACAGAGGAATACTTCCTACTTCGGCCAACGACGGGACGTCGAGACACCTATAAAGAGGGCTGTCAGCCTCCTCTCCATCGAATAATACAACACACACTCCTCACTCAATCAATCAATCACTCAATCCTCTCTTCCAACAAAACAATCCCCTCCACTCTTCAAAATCACCTCAACCATCACCAACATGAAGGTCCTTTCCCTCGTCGTCCTCGCCCTCAGCGGCAGGTAAGTCACCTCCTCGACGCTTCTTTAGACTCTCTCTAATTCCTCTCAGCGCTCTTGCCCGCAAGCACCACAACTGTGGCTGCAACGTCCGAGGAAAGTACAACGTCGAGCTGAGCCAGGCCGCCTGCGCTCTCTGGGGCGCCACTCAGATCCACACCCACTTTGGTAAGCAACCAACACTGCTCCTACACCACGATCTTCAAGATCGGGCTGCCATCTTCTATCATGTTCTCGGCTAACTTTGTCCAGATGGTTACTCTGTAAGCTCCACACTCAGACAGCCAAAACTACTTGAGAAACTAACCAGCGGCAGTGCATTGACAAGGGAATCGGCCGCGGCATTGACGGCGAGCCCTTTGAGCGTACTTGCAAGGAGGCTTGGGATGTCAGCTTTGGCGGAAACCGCAACGACGTCCTCGGCAACTGCTGGCACTAAGGGCCAGTTGGACTTGTTCCGCTGGTAACGCGTTTGTATCTGGCTTCTGCTTTTGGTTCTCCCTTCTAGTATACATATTGCATTCTTTAGGTCATAGTCTTCCAGGCTAGGGCCTCCTTGTTATCTGAATACAGTTTGCGGGCGCTTGCCTGCCTTTGCTCATTTACCACAATTACCGATATACTACAAGAACAATGGTGAAAAATCCAATGTCATTGAGATGATTCAACAGCCTTTGAACTAAACACGTCCTCCTTGCAGGGAGTCCTGCTTCCAATCGGCACTAACGCGTATTGACGCGCGATATCCCTTGGACGACCAGCATGTTAAAATATCTATTCGGCTCAACGACTCCATCCTCAATCAACCTAGGCGTAGTTTGCAGTAGCCGTCGTCAACCCGCCAGACTTGAGCGCAACGTTCTTGACAATAACACTATCGCCCGCAAAACTGGTAACACGAACCCAGGCGGTATCAGCAGGAAGGGTACCGTCCAAGGCAAAAATGTTGTAGTTGTCTAGGGTAGTAGCCTTCCAAGTCGAGCCCTGGTCGCCGCTGACCTCGAGCTTTGCCGTACGCAGTCGGGCGTTTTGCACCGTTGCCGCAAACCAGTACTTGGATGCCCCATTGTGCATGTGAATCTCCAAAGGAGACGTCGTGGGAATCGGACAAGTAACCCATTGCCATTCTATTCCGTCCACGCCACCTCCGGAGAAGCCGTTGGTGAGCTTCGACCAGGTTGCGGGCGTCATGTCGAGATGGGTCGCGTTGCCGCCAGTTCGGTTGGTGACCTGTTCCAATTAGTGAGGGTGACCCTAACCAGGGGAGGGGGCACTCACCATGACTGTAATCGTAGTTCCCTGATAAGTGACTTCAATGCAGCCACCGCAGTCCGCGCCGTTGTTCCAGATGACCTCGGAAACACAGGTAGAGCCGTCAACAGTGGCAGGGAGATCGTAATCGGTGAAGCTGCACGCTCCATCCTGCCAGCAGTCTTCTTCGGTGCAGGAATCACCATATCGCGTGCCCAAGCCGATGAAGGTCTCGGAGGAGGCGGTATGCGCCAACACCAAGCTGGAAGCGATGAAATTACCAAGATGCATATCGATAGAGCCAAAAAGAATAAGAAGAAGGTGAGTGCTAGAAAACAAGTCAAAGTGAAAGCGCCGACGAGCGGAAACGGGCGAAATGTTTTGTTCAGTGAGCTGTTTCATGTTTATTTGCTTTGCGAATTCACCAAGCGTAAGTCAAAGTATTGGCCTCAAAGGCCTCAAGCCAGATAAATGTCTACTTCAAACAAATCCGTTTCGACAAGATCCAAACGCACAGAGCTTGTTTGACGTAGACTGAGGATGGGATGATTTGTTCCTGTGCTCATGTGCCTACCTACCCTATCACCGCGAGAAATGTCGCAAATTGAATTAACCACGCCAAGAGAACTAAAACAACTGCTCGGTGGGAGCCGATGAGCCGAATTACTACGGAGTAAAGTTTGCAAGGCTCAGATGCCGTCCTAGCAATTCGTGAAGATCCTTGTCCAAACAGGGGCCGTGAGGATGAACGGGGTGTGTCGCTTTGAGAAATTAGTTTCAGAAAAGAGGGCTTAATTTATGAACAGGAGAGAATAAGGAAAGGGGAAAATAAAACCACAAATAGAATCTTCAGACCGTTTCGTGTGAATCCGACTCGGATCAACGGATGAATCTGGAGAACCATGTTGTTGAACCAATCCCTAAGTCTTGAAAAAATGCCGACGTCCCCGACGTGAATCAGCTGATGAGAAGGCTGTGCGAAAGGCGAGGAGGATCGGCGTACCGTGGGCAGATGGGGGCTCCAGAGCGGATGTTGTAATGGTAATGCCGGAACTCCCGGAGAAGTGCTGAGATCCATTTTGAACCATCAGGCGAAAGTAGACATGTTTAGTTGAGGTCTACTTCCATTAATATAACTAGCCCGTCAAGAATCTCCATTAAGAGTTGAGGGCAGAATCCCCCACTCCGTCTTATTAACACCCATCTTCCATCTACTAATCACTCCCGATCACAGGCGTACCTGTTGAGAGACTCATGCGAGCAATCATAGCCAGGCCACTTCGGATCCCACGGACCATTTGCCGTCTTATAATTGTGCCACTTCGGCTTTGCGCTCCATCTGAAGAGATCGTCCATGGCCGACGCAACTCGGATCAGACCGGCCTCGCCCCATTGACGGCCATAGATGCACATTCCGCACGGCACGTCGTAACCATTTTGCCCAACCGGCACCGAAGCCACCGGGTATCCGGCATACGAAGGGATGGAAGCGCACGCAGAGTCTCCGCCGCCGCCGTTGTCGTTGGGGACGAGGAGAGCATCGAGCTCAATGACGGTGCCATTATGCAGCGTGTGAGCGTACCCCCCGTCGATGGCCTCTCGAGCCGTACGTCGGCCCCAGTTGAAGGCCTTCCAGAAGACGTCGTCGAGAGAACCGTTGGTGGCAATGGCATTGTCGTAAAAGTCTTGGCCAGACACGGTGTTGAACCACCAGGTCGAGTTTCCGAGGGCACCAGTGGTTGAATTGTGAGCGTCGTTCCATTCCGCCATCTGGGCGAGGCTGCTCATTCCGTGTCTTTTGTCGTTCTTGGGGTAAGTCCAGTTCTGGAGCCATTCGCCATACGCCACCGCAAGGAGCGTGTTGTACGTGATTAACTGGCCGTAGTGGGCAGGGACGTCTGCGGGTTGACCGAAGCCGTACGGATTGGCAATGGTTTTGATGTTGGGAATGTACTAAACGGTCAGATTTCTGTCGTCTCTGAGGGGCGGCCGACACATACAGTGATGTTGTAGATCTCTGCTCCCGCAGCCTTGAGCTGTTTAACTTTCAACTCGTACAGTGCACGTTGTCCGGGGGTATTAATGGCCTGGCTCGACAATCAGTAATGCGCAGTTGACCAAGCTTGTCACGTTCTCTCACAGCATTGGTTGACCACCATGGGTTCCACGGGAGTCCCAGCTTCATTCCCTTCAAACTATCTTTGGTGAGGACCTCAGCTCTGTAGCCCTTTGTGGGATAGTGGCCAAGCGCTTCGAAAGTGAGATTGTCGTAGCGATCCGCACCGCTCATGATGTCAAGCATCAGCGCGACGTCCTTTACGGATCGCGCCAGTGGCCCGGGTGTGTCATGGTAAAAGCTTCCAGGGACAATTCCGTGACGAGACATTAAGCCTGGAGTAGACTTGAGGCTTCGGATGCCCAGGTGAGCAGAGGGGTGCATCAAAGACCTAATACCAAGTCAGCCACATGTCGAATACAGGACGCAATACTCCATACCCATGAGTCTCGGTTCCCAGGGCAAAAGCGGCTTGGTTAATGGCAACAGCCACGGCACTGCCGCCACTGCTGCCCGATGTGAGCTGGGTGAGATTGAACGGGTTTCGGGTCTGGCCGACACGGGTCGAGTAGCCGTCGGAGAAGTTGGAGAGGGCTCGATGGTCGGCCGCTTCCGAGAGAGCAGCATGGCCGAGGAGCACTCCGCCAGCCGCTCTGATCTTGGCCACGACGGTGGCCTCTTGAGAGTACCTGCCACCGAGGAGGACCAATCCTCCTTCACTGGTATTGTGCTTGTCATCTGTGAAGAAGTTGTCCTTGACCAGGAATGGAATTCCATGTAGCGGACCACGAATGCCCTTTGTAGCACGTTCCTTGTCCAGCTTGGATGCGATGTGTAAGGCATCTGGGTTGACTTCACTGATGGAGCGGAGGTGACTGGACGGGTCAGATCCAATGAAGCACGAGGGTCACGAGGGATTGTACATACCCATTTGTTTGATGGATTCGCGCCATGTAACACGACACGAGGTCTTTGCTAGTCAGACGATCGAGGATCATCCATCGCTGAAGATCCTCGATGGTGGCATCTTCGATATCCACGCCATTGCACAACGGCATCGGGAATACCGACGCCCTTTCGGAATGACGGGCCCAGATGGCTCCATCGTCCACAGGCACGGCGCCCGCTGCTGCAGCCAGAGCAGTGGCAACTGCGAAAAGAGGAAGCATGGTGAAGTGTCAATGCGGGGATTGGATGAGCTGGAGTGGTTGCATGCATGAACTGCGCCCGCAAAATCGAAGATCTTCAGGTACATATATAAGTATAAGAAGCTTATCACGGACATGTCCGCACCTCCCGTGGACGATTTGATACCTAACCATTGTATTATTGATGTTCATTACGAACTGACTCGATAATGATCGGCTCTTTGGCGAGTGGGTACGAGTCGATGTGAAGTTAGCTCAAAGACTTGGCCGAAGTCGAGAGATGTGAAGTCAAGTTGGAGGAAGAGGTAACCGGGATCCATGGGCCTGGCCTGTCTTACGTCATGAGGGGATAGACAAGCTCGAGTCCGTTGCCCGAGTCAGGGACAAGATAAGTGACAGCGACGGCCCCTTGTGCCTGACAAACTAATGGAGAATTTCCCCTCCAAAGCCTTCGTTCGTCTCACTCGCTCATGCGTCCTCTCCACGTGGCAAGCGAAACCCCGCAGATATGGCCGTGTTCGAAATCCCAGCCGTGTGGTTTGGGTGGCTGGGCCAGGTGGCTTATCGACGGGATTGGGCAGCTAATCCACATGGAGCCCATTCTCCCGAGCCCCGAGAACCAAGCTGGCGAGCTGTGGTGTGATTGAGTGAGGACTTGACCGCTCGTGGCCGGGGTGTGTAGATAGGGAAAACTTCGCTATTGTTGAGAGTCAAGATAGGCCAACTCCGAATATGGGGATTGATACCGAGCTTGAGCAGTGGAGCACCACTTTGCATGGGAATAAAGAGCGCCAGAAGTCCTCAAGGTTATTGATGACCGCATCCTCTTTCGCAAAGGAATGCGTCAACGGGCCAATTCCGTTTGCACCTGTTGATTCTTAGCTTTGGCTCGTAATATTGATCTTTGGAACTTACGCGACAACAAATAGTGTGCACACGTCGTCTCCCGCATGCTTTACTCCAACAGCTTTTTGGAAGTTCCGCGCCTTGACATGCTCGTCAAGACCCTTGGGTGGATGGACTATGTATGAGAACGACGATGGAGGAAGGCACCTGATGACGCAAGGCAGAATTCAGGTACTGTATTGAAAGGTGTAGCCTATGGATAGTTTACATAATACAATGCAGGATCCGAAGCATCCAAGATGTGAAGTGCAGTGATATATCGATCGGCCTTGGGCGTGTTGGGGTTTGTGGAAGCCTATGATATGATTGCTGCGGCTTTGAGCTTGTACACATGTAACCCTCGAATAAGGGGAAGCCATTGGACAAACTTTGCTCTCCAGCCAGACCCCATCTATCGGACGCCGCGATAGTCGCTAAAGTCGAGCTGGAGCTTGCCAAAGTCCCAGTTTTGTGACAAGACCAAGAAGCCCAGGCTCACTCCAGGCAACAAGAGCACATCGAGCACACCAAAGAAGATGAAGCCGCCAGTGACCCCAATAATGTCACCGCCGTCGCTCAGGCCGAACGCGATGGGATAAAGAAACCACAGCATGTTGACCCAACCAGATAGAATCATGTAATCTCGACCGATGCCGATCACCTGGGCTGATTCACGACTCTCGTTGATGGTGCTCATTGCCAGGATGAGATACCCAAACGTCCCAAAGGCGAAGAACCCCCATTTGTAGCTGGTGGAAGTATACGCAGCGACAAGGTAGGTGAGGACCCAAAACCAGGCGACGAAGATGTTGAGTACAATGGTCGTCCACGAGATGCCCGACAGCAGACCCAACGATAGGACAATGGCCGGGAAGGACACGACCCAATTGATGTACCTCGCATAGAAGATTTGGCGAGAGAGTTGGTCATCTTGCTCGACGGCACTCCAGCCAAGATCGGCCGCCTGGGCGAAATATGTGACCGATCCGACTAGAAGGGCCATGGAGAGTGTGTAGTTGAAGACCCTCTTGCTTTCCGGAGCGGTAAAGGAGGGGACCAAGCAGGCAAACTACAGAGATGCGAGGTGTGAGTAATACTCTGAACAGTGAGAATGCAACGACGCACGAAAGAGACAATGTAGATGGCCGTGACGGCCCAAAGCCAGTTCGACCCGTGGACGGAGAGGGCTTCATCGGCTCCAAGGGGAGGGTTAACTGCGAGAGCTTCGTTTGCGCGTTTGACAAAGTCCATTGCAGTTTCTGGGTCGGTCGGATGGTGCGAGGTGTACTTTCTGCCGTAGAAGAGAGAGAAATGAAGAGTATTGTGTCTTTGTTCTGCGATGGTACGTTGGTCATCTAGGGTCAGTCCAGTATTTTATAATCCGCGGTGCCATTCCATCTTGCGTGGCTCAATCGCGAGCAATTGAAGACTCCCGCAGTTACCACCAATTTCGTGGGGGACTCTTTGTTCCAACGTTTCAAATGGATAATTATTTTTGGGTGGCGGACAATTAAAATATCCGCTTGGTGTTTTCGGGAATATTGAACAGACTCCGCGATGCCATCTCGGAGAATCTTTTTATCCACGGTCAGCAACTGAAAGTGTTAACGTGAATATCGGATATTTTTAAATAAATATGAAGGATCTTGCGGGTGGACTACGTCATAAGATGTCGCAATAGGATACGGACGGAAATTGGCTACATGCATGTCGAGGCCACAGTGAGCAACCTGTTCGTCCGGTCCTCTGACTCGCCGGGGTACGGTGGGATGCTTATTAACGTTCGAAAACCAGCAGCCCGGATATTGCGGAATTGCGGTTAAACGCCGTCTTCAGTCAGCTGCGTTGGCCAGCTCTCCCCTGATTTCGTCTCCTCGCATGGAACCATGACGACACCAAGCACCCTGACCGAGACGCCCTCTCCGGTTACGACAGTCGGAAGACAACGCTCGAGGGCCGCGTGCGAAGAGTGTCGACGACGGAAACTGCGGTGTGACGGACAGCAACCAAGATGCGGTGTTTGTGCCACGTCCGGCTTGATATGCGAGGTGACGTCCCGGGACACTCGGGGACCCAAAAAGGGCCACATCAGAGCTTTGAAGAATCGAGTGTTGGAGCTTGAGGCCTTGCTGGAGGGCCGTCATTCAGCCCATCAGTCGCAACAGCAGGGCCCCGGTGACAATACGGTTCCAACGCCGTCGGTTGATGCTTCGAATTGTGTTGGAGACGAATTTTCTCAGGCCTCGACACTAACGGGACCTGCATTCCCTTCTGAGCTAGACATATTGCTGCGAACCAACCACCTTCCTGGCTTCAATGCCCCATCGTGGACCTCAGATCTTCAGACGTACTTTACCCACTCAACCAAGGCGGAACTGTGAGGCTATCGATGCACAACAATTTGCTCAAACTGACTCATGTTTCAGCGATCAGCTTTACATGGATCGTGTTCATGCTTCGATACCAATCATCCATCAACGCCGCTACTCTTCCTGGTCCAAGACCGACACCAAGACGCCGTCCCAGACATGCTTACAGCTTTCCATGTGGACGCTGGCCACTCTGCTTTCAACCCAGTTCCGGCACGTGACGGATCCGCTGTACCACGAAACGAAGCAATCACTGGAATCACTCAGCGCCGAGAGCCGCGGCGGCGGTAGTTGCGATGTGGAATTGGTGCAGGCGTGGGTGCTCACCGTGGTGTGCGAGTCGATGCGGACTCTTCATCGACAGGCATGGATGAGCGCCGGGCGGGTATTTAGATTGGTGCAGGCGATGCGGCTTCACGAAATCGATGGCCCGAAGAACCGTGTTGCTACGTATTCGACCGAGGCCGACGCAGACTTTGCTGCGAGGGAAGAGAAACGGCGAGTGTTCTGGATGGCCTACCTTCTCGATCATCTCTTCAGCATGCGCAACGACTGGCCTGTGACGCTCAATGAGCACGTGGTAGGAAGACGAGAATCACATTCCTCTTGATCAGGGGTCTAATTTCTTACAGATCTGTACCCGACTCCCAGTGTCAGACATGGACTTTCAAAATGATCGCCGTGTAACAGGACCCTTCTTGTCCGAAGCCATGACGGAACCCGAATTGCATGTACGCTCCGCCTTCAACGAGTGCTTGGTTCTGGTCACCATCTCCGGACGCAGTCAATTGCGCGACCAACAGTCCAATATCTCTCAACTCCTCGGGAAGCAGACATCTCAGCTATCGGAGCATGGTCGTTGGCTGGACGAGATCCTCACAGCCAGGTTGCAGGTGCTGACGGAGTGTTATCCGTCGCCCACCGAGACCAATGACCCGGTACTCTTGTTTACCCATGTCTTGGCCCAGGCTACTGTGATGTACCACTGCAAGGGGATGTTACAGACGGCCGTAGGTCAAAGTGCTCTCGCGCCCGAATACGTCTCAGAATGGCAGCATCGAGCCTTGAACGCCGGCGAGGCTATAGTCCGTCTCGCCAAGAGACTACGTGACTTACACTTTTCCAAGGCATGGTCAACATTGGCAAACATCACGGCTGCGCTGACAATTTGACAGATACATCCCTTGATGCCCTTCCCATTGTTTCTCGGCGGCGAGTTTCTTTACGACAATAGGTTCCATCAGGACTCGTTTCTGTCATGTCTCAGAGAGCTAGTCGATGTTTTTCGTCAACTTCCAAACGTCAACGACCATCAGCAAAGCTACATGGATCTCCTTTCGCGATCGTGCGTCTCTGCATCTACCGAGCTTCATCATAGTGCTACTATCTGAAACTGGATGCGAAATATTGGTGTTCCGCCCGCCACTAGTGAGCCGCGCTCATGATGAGCGGCATGTACCGTGGGGTTCGACGGACATGGATGCGAGATGCAGGCTCAACTGGCGCATCCTTGAAATAAACGTTGAAGGAGTTGATTCCTATCTGGGAATTTTTTACTGGAGAACGTCAATACCACGGGCATAAAAACGCATCACAGACAGCGGAATGGCTGGGATATAAGCTGAACTAGGTACTCAAATCTAGGGTTAATAATAACGAACAAATTTAGATATGCACTCCCTCAACAATCTCAACCAGGGCCTTGGTCGTCTCTGCACACTTCCCAAGGAACGGGCTGTGGCCCGCCGAGATGCTTGCTTCCTTCATGCCAGGCGTCGACTGGGCGAGGTGATGCTGGAGCGCCGGCGGGAAAACTCGGTCGTCCTCGCAGATTAGATACGTCTTGGAGATGATAATGTCCGCGGCGATGAAGTCGACGGGCGTTTCGAATGCGTCTTGGGAATGGGGTAGCGTCATGTCAAAGGCTTTTCGCTGCTCCTCTTTGGTGGCGTCGCTGTACATCTTGTCGAGTGCCGAGTCGTTGACGCGAGATAGTTTGTTCTGAGGTCAAGTTGGTCAAATGACGCGAAAAGGGAAAGTAAGGAAGGTCATGAAGACTTTAACTACCTTTGTGTATGGTTCATGGGTGTCTTGCCAGTCGGGCCAGGCTCCTCCAAAGGTTATGAGGAGATCCGTACACTTGATGGGAATGGCGAAAGCCGCGAGGAAAATAATGGCCTTGAACCCGCCCTGTTCTCCTCGCTTCCCTCGTTCTTCGACTCCTTGACCTTCCGTTGCAGCGCCTGCGGGAATGCCTCCGTAAGAGTGCGCAACAAGAACAACTTCTCTTCCCGCGTCGAAGTAAGGGGCAGCCGTCTGCACGACCAGGTCCCTGTCTGCTTCCCAAGTCACGCCGTTTGCGCCGTCGCCCATTGAGGGGAGATGAGGAATAACGCATTCGTACCCTAGGTCAGCCAATGCTTCGTGGAGGGGCTTGTAGCACTGAGGTGGGTGCCATGCTCCCGTGACGACGAGAAAGACTGGTTTGTTGCTGAGAGAACCCATTATGGTAAACTATCGTGGCGGACTTGCGTATAGGTAGGGTTCGAGTGTGATGCAAGCCTGGCCGATCCTTGAGACTAATTGTGCAGCGGAAAACATCCGAGGCACCAAGATGTACATGAAATCATCCTTCGGCCGGTTTATATGCATTCAACAGTAACCGGTCATCAGTCCACAGGCCCCATCCAAGACGATTCATGCAGCGTAAGACGACGCTACGATCCAAGGCTCATCCCGGGCCCGGAGAAAAAGATTGGCCTGTATCTTGGTCCTTTTGAGCCATTCTCGAGGTCCGAGGTTTCATTAGCCCACCGCACGCATAGGAGCGGTGAGTAAGATTCCGCATTATCCAATACCCCTGCTTGAGAAGAACAAACTTTAGGTCAATTTACTTGCGATGTGCCTTGATTGGGGAGAAGTATGTGAGGTTGCGGATCATTTTCGTGGGTTGCGGCTGTTGCTGGATGGGGAAATAACCGACTTCGAGAGATCAGATGAGTAGACCTCAAGCCAATTGGGCAACAGGAGGCCATGTCTGACTTGTTCACATACTTTTCATTGGACGAACCTATTGGTAGAAGCTGAATACGTCAGCCAAGTTTCCGCAGCTTCTCAAAGCTGAACCATCCCGTCTTCCAGCCATGTTTGCTGAATAGGTCGATCACGTCCTGTCTTCCTCTCAACTCAGCTCTGCTCAATTGATCACGCCCGTGTCCATCTTGAATCCTCTCAGCCCCATGAGTCAAAAGGTACTCTACCGTGGCCAAGTTTCCATGGTCGACGGCAATGTGCAGCGCCGTCTCTTTACAGTCGCTACCATCTTTGCATTTCGGATTCCATTCTCGCGGGTCGCAATCTCCCTCTTTCCACCACGTTTCCGAGTCATTCACCTTCATGCCGCCGATTTCGACCAGAAGCTTCATCACTTCCAGCCCTTCCGAGCCTGTGCGAGCCGCGGCGTATTTGACCAGCACGGGGTCGCCCGGCCACTTGTGGTGAGGAGGAATCGCGTCGTAGAGGCTGCGTGGGATGTGAGGAAAGTAGGCCCGGAGTTCCGCGCTGGGACGATCCTTGACGCAAGACGAGAGAATGGTTCCCGGTCGTTCGGATTCTCCGTTAATCTGGAAGGGGGGAGATTGCTTGGCCGGATTCCGAATGGCTTCAGTCAAGCCAGCTGCGGCATCTGCCTCGTCAAGCCATCCGCCCTTGACGAGAGCGGTCCAAATCAGCGGGGATGCATCGTCTGCTTGAAGTTGCGCGGCGACTGGGAGGCTTGCAAACTTGAAAATGCCCCTGTCTGAAGTTTTACGGCCAGCTAGCGGTCGAAGCACATCGTGATTGTGATGCTTGATGGCGACGGCGAGGAGAATCTGCAGAATGGCCGGTTCTTCAAGGGCGGACACGCCCGTCTCCTCGTGCATAAATGTTGCTGAGCCCTGAACGATGTCGTGGTTACTAATGACACAGCGATTGAGAAGTCGGAGGAAGTGCTCCTTTGCTACTTGTTCGTCAGCCATTTGTTCCGCATCTCAGCACGGAAAACTCACACGCTCCTAGGGAAAGATTGGGCGTGGTTGCGAAGACCAAAAACGATGCGTAGACAAGATCAATCTTGGCGGCCTCTCGAATGTCTCGGTCAATTTCTTGCGAGGAAGCGACATGACGCGCTGCTTCGACGAGACAGTTGTTGAAGTAGGTCCACAAGGTGACGGTTCCGAAGGGATCCGAGGCGGCCAGCTTCAACAGTGGCTTGTCGAGTGCAGCCGAATACAGATTTGGGACCATTGCGCCGATATTTGAACAGGCTGGGCTTCGTTATCGAGAGACTGAGTGCCAAGAAATGAATAAATTCGACGGCGAGCTGAACGTGGTCGGGGCGATTTAATCACGCATGTTCAGCTCTAAAAGGTTCAGCTGCGGGGTTACGCTTGATGTCTTACTCTGAGCTTCGAGTAACAGGTTCCCAGCGTGAGTTATGTACTGCGATGATGAAGAGGATGTCGCGAATGCCATGATGCCGGCGTCGCTCGCCGTGAGAATGGAAGAATGCCTTGGCACCTTAGACGACGCAAACTATTTGCTGTGGCGACCTGATTCCTGTTCGTAGGTGAGATCAGCTACCCCGCCTCAGCTGAAGAATCTGCCTCGTCTAGGCTTTCATCGGCGGCTAGAGGCAGTGTCGTACTTGAGAGCAGCGCCACACTGCCCCAATCACCACTACGTCAAGCCATCACATGCATAAAACTGAGTGCACCCTCAGTCAAGTCTCTGAGCATCCACCTACCCTCTGCCATGGCACATTGATGACATGGATCCTCTGTCCCTTGCCGCCAGCATCGCCGGTCTGGTCAGTCTGGCCGCCCAGGTCGTCTCGGCCGGCTACAAACTGAGCTCGAGAATGAGCCGCAACGCCGACGATCTGAAGGCGCTGGCCAACGAGACGGCCGGCTTCTCGGGCATCCTCCTCGGCGTCAAGACGCACCTGGAATCGCAGCAAGTCTTCCCCGCAGACCCGACCATCATGAAGAAGATGCTTCGCGACAGCGAGAGCACGCTCAAGGAGATATCCGGCGTGCTGGACAAGCTTGCCACGGCCAATCGGGTGATGATGGTGGTGGCGGGCGAGGCGAGGGAGGAGCGCGTCGAGAAACTCCTTCGACGCGTTGAGCAGTACAAGTCGTTTTTCATCTTGTGCTTTCAGTTTGAGAGGAGGTAAGACGGCCAAATGATTGCGAAGGATGAGTCGCTCACCAAACCAATCGCGTCTAGCTCCGAATCCGAGATGATGCGCCGCAAAATGACGGAAATCATAGACAAGATCGAGTCCTTCGATGCAGGCCAAAAGAGGATCGAAAAGGCAGTCGAAATCCTGGTCGACAGCGAGCAAGGTGAGCGACGCTCTCTCGTCCTGGCCATTGGTCATCTAACCTCGCATCTGCAGACAAGCATCGTGAGAAACTCGTCGACTGGCTCGGCCCAGTGACGGATACCGAGCACGAGGATCTGTGCAAGCGACGAGACTCGGAAGCGGCCAACTGGATCCTCGACAGGCCCGAATACGGATTGTGGCTGACGTCGGAAAGCTCCTCGTTCTTCTGGCTGAATGGAATTCGTATGTCACGCGTAGTTTCAGGCAAGGGCCAGAATTGCTAACGTGTTCTTGTCTAGAGGGCTCTGGGAAATCCGTCATCGTGTGAGTCCGTGTTGCATTCCACGCAGCCAAGCTAACATCGACGTTAGATCAAGAATCATCGCCGCCATCCAGGAAACAAACATGGCATCCGATGGCAGCGCACTCGCCTATCACTACTGCCGCTTCTCGAATTCCCCCAGCCTCGAACCGAGTCGCCTCCTCGGGTCCTTCATCGGCCAGTTGCTCAGGCAGTCATCTAACCCAGCCATGTTCATGGAACCCATTGACAAGCTGTACAAGAAGCACCAGAGAGCGTCGACTCGACCAGATTTCGACGACCTGCAGACCATCTTCATGCACATAGCGCCCTACTTTGAGAAGCTCTTCTTCGTCGTCGACGGCCTCGATGAGATGCCCGATCGATGGAGCATCCTGGAATTCCTCGAGACGCTGTCCCAGGCCGATGGCGACTTCAAGGTTCTGGTGGCCAGCCGAGCAGAGATGGACCTGGAGAATGCCTTTTCGTTTTATTGCACCGTCACCATCTCGCCCAGAGATATTGTGCCCGATATCGAGAGGTTCGTCCGCAAGCAGCTTACCCGGCGTAGATTCCGTGGATCGCAGGTAGAAGAAATTGTGCGGGAGCTCGTCGCCCGAGCCGATGGAATGTGAGCAGTGTCTAACTGCCATCATTGCACTCGCTAACTTTGTTGTCAAGGTTCCTCTGGGTCATATGTCAAGTCGATCATCTCGTCCATGTCCGGACCATGATCACTCCAAGCTTGCTGCAAGCCCTGCCGCGCAACCTTGAACGTACCTTCGAACAGACCTTCTTGCGTCTCACAGAAGAAGACAAAGTTCTAGCCAAGAGGATTCTTCAGTTTGTCATGCTATCCGGCGTACCTCTTGATCTCAACGAGGTGGTCGAAGGCGTTGCAATCACATCCGACACTCGCTCTCTCGCGGATGTTCGACGCAACAAGCTCGCGAACCCGAAGGAAATTTTCGAGATATGCGGAAGTCTCATTCGCGAATCCCCGTCAACGGGAAAGATCGAGCTGGCACATTACTCCGTCTACAAGTTTCTGCAATCCCCGCTGCTCAAGGGAGACCGAGTCAACATTGTCTACATCGACGGGACGGCCGGTAACTCCGAGCTTCTGCTCGCTTGTACGCGGTACCTGAAGATGGAGGACGTGTCTGCGGCCGGAATCCCAGCAGAAGTCGAGGAGGCCCTTGAGGACGACGACGCGTACTTTATCCCCGAGGTGTTCGCCAACACGCCGTTCCTCGAGCACGCCGTTGGCAACTTGCCAAGATACATCTCGAGACTCCCCAAGGAACGATTGGAAAGTCTTTGGGTGCCTGACATGTTGAACTTCTTCCAGCCAGGGTCAGGACATTTCGACTTTTGGGCCAAGATGGCCCGATACATCTACGGACGCCACAAGTACCCTCGTGGCATGTCACCCCTCCACGCCGCCGCGCTCCATGAGCTTCGAGATCTCGCTGACATGCTCATGGCTGATCCGTCCCTGCGTGCGGCCCCGTGGCAACCCTCAGAGGCCACCGCAGGACTGAGGACGCCGCTTCACGTTGCCATTGAGAATGGGAAAGACGGCGTCATCGAGACCTTCATGCTCCCCGCATACACAAAGTCCACCGACGAAAACGGCCAAACGCCGCTTCACATCGCGCTCGAGTGTTCCAACGACTTGGCCGTCACGCAGTTGGTCACGGCCGGTGTCGACGTCAACTGCCCGGAAAAGGACGGGCGCACCCCCATCTTCATCGCCATCGAGAACTCTTGGGAGGACCTCGCCGACGAGCTTTCAAAGATTGCAGATTCAACTGTGGCCATGCCCGACGGACGAGGTCTCATGCACCTGATGGCCCAGGCCGGCAGCACCGTTTGGGCTTCGGCTCTGCTGAAGCACCACAAGTCTCTCCTCGATGTCACGGATCAGCGTGGATGGACGCCGTTGCTGTATGCTGTTGACAAGGGATTCGAAGGAGTCGCCAAGATGCTCTTACGAGAAGGTGCATATGTCGCGATTCGAGACGAGAATGGCTGGACGCCGTTGCATGCGGCCATACGACACGAGTACCTCGGATGCGTCAAAGATTTGCTGACCTCGACCAACTTCAAGCGTCCGCTTGTACCGGACGAACGCCCCGGCTTTCCCGCCTGGGACAATCTCTCCCCGCAAGAACGCATGCTCATGCAGAGCAAATACGGCCGAGAATCTGCAAGACGTGATCGTCAAGACCACGCCGCAGGCAGCTCGAGCCGGTCAGCGCATGGTGCCGGCGCCGGTTCATCGGCTTCTACCCAGCCACTCAAATTGCCTTCTCCCTTGCTCCTAGCCGTGTCCAACGGTTTCATTGCCGGCGTAGAGTTGCTGCTGAAGCACGCCGACGAGTATGGCCGGCTAGAAGTTGGCTTCGTGCAAGACGAGGACGAATGCCTTCAAAAGGCCCTGGCATTGCCCGACAAGAAAATCTTCGAGATGCTACTTCCCGCCTCGGAAACGCCCAGTCTCTTGAGAGTTCTCCCGGATATCGTTGTGCGAGAAGATGAAACAATCAAGGCTGCCGTACGTCGAGGACTTGGCACCGAAGTTGTCTACCAGGAGCTCTTGCCGGGTGCGTTCTTGGTGCATGACGAGGTGTCTGTTGACGTCATTAACTTCTTACTTGATGTCTGGCCTCCATCAGGCTCGATGCTTCCAAAGACTATACTCCATCTAGCTTCCAAGCGTCCGCCAAAAGAAGGATCTCGGCTCGCCATTCGCCTGATTGACGGAGGAGCGGATGGATTCTCCCAAGACAATGACAGCCTTACACCATTGCACGTCGCAATCCGGAACAATAACTGGGAGGTCGCTCAGGCTTTCATCGCAAGGGAAATGGTCGACACAAGTGCCGAGCCGAACCTGCTTCATACCTTGTTCGAGGACGCCCTGCTGCAGGACCATCAAGACGATGACGCGAAGAAAATGCTCGCCGTGGCCACGGAGCTTCTAGCTAACGATGTCGATATCGACAGCCTGGACGAAAGGGGCCGCAGCGTTTGTCACAGAGCGGCCGCGAGGGCAGACGAAACGCTCCTCGGATGGGCGCTGGAGAACGGCGCGTTTCCAGCCATAGCAGACTCGAACGAGAACACAGCGGTCCATGTGGCGACAGCATTCGGGCGCGTTGGGAACCTCGGCCATCTTCTTGAAGCCGTTCTTTCGACAGTGCCCGAGGAATTGATGCGCATCTTGGCGTCGCCGGGGGGTCGCAAGCCTCCACCGATGATGGCCGTTGATCTGCAACGGACTGACGTCCTCTCGAGACTCATCGAGGCCGAACAAGAGGCCACCAAGCTTGTTGGCGACGACCAAGAATACAGAGCCGCCCGGTTGGCCGTCTTCACCAATGCGCTTTGCAATGCCATCCTGGGACGGTTCGAAGACGGAATCTCCCTCTTGATCGCCGCCATGGACAATATCTCGGGCTTCAATACAGCGGGGGATACGCCACTTCACGTAGCCGTGCGGGAAAGACATGAGACTGTGGTCAGGATGCTTCTCGATCACGGAGCACAAGTGAGCGCTCGGCAGATCAAGACTGGCGAAACACCATACGCCATGGCCGTGGCAGGGGAGATGACAGACATCATGGCGCTCCTTTCGCAGTACGGCGCTGAGTACCAGGCGCAGGACATTGTCGCGGCAGCAAAGAGCGGAAATATGGCCCTCGTTCAAAAGGTCCTATCCAGGTACCCCGATGATCTCGAGGGTCAGATGCATGCCCTCTTCACGGCAAGAAACCATCGCAAGAACGACATCGTGAACCTACTGCTAGAAAACGAAGCCCTCCTCCAAACGCCCTGCATCGACGGAATCCCGCGAGACGCCTACGGCGACACGGCTCTGCACCAGGCGGTCCGAAGCCAAGATTTGGAACGCGTGCAAATCCTAGGCTCGACCGGCGACAGAGACTTGCTTCATGCGAAGGATGTCGGCGGCGATTCGGCTCTGATGCTCTCCATCCGGAACTGCCACTGGAGCAGCGCCGAGGTGCTCGCCGGGGCGGGTGCTGATGTTCGAGAAGCCCTTGATTGGGCGGTATCGGAGCGGTGCGACATTTGGATTGACAAGTTGAATGACTTGCGGGCTCGGTATCCCAATCCGGCTAACCGGTAGATAGACACGGCTGGGGTGATACGACGGAGTGGCCGATAGCGGTGAGCAGTGGGTGTAAAGCTGAGCATCTCGAGGAACAGGTCTCTAGAGCTACCAGATCTCTAGCGCTTCTCAAGGTGTACAATTCATTTCATGTTCGCTACATCCCAGTTTGATTCCTTCCGACGCACTCATGACCAAGGAGGTCAATTCTCCGTCGCCGTGCGACTGTCACGGGAACGCAAGCATACATATACCCGCCTCAATGAAGTGAATGCACCACCTTCTCCAAACCTCCGCTGGAGCTACTTTCGTCAATGCGATCCTCTCTCCTAATATTAGGCGAGGGATTCGATGATAGGCCCTCAGGCATCAAGCTTCTGAGAGCTGAGAGTCACACACAATGACACCGAGCTGTTTGCCGACCCTGCTCTCCCTCTTCTCTTCTCTCCGTCTTCAATGTTCTGTTCTTCCTCCTCTTCATCGCTCACTTCGCTCAAGCCATCCCCCCCAGAACCCGTGCTGCCCCTCGTGACCGTTCTAACAGGCTAGGACATATTCGATCATCATGAAACACCCCAACTTGCTGTACGGAAAGGTGTACCGCTTCAAGGAGCGTGGCTAATGGAGCGACAATACCACACGGCACTTGCACTTTTCGAAAAGGTTTCTTCGTCATATGGTCATTATCGTCGGAAAATCGACGACAAGATCGGGATGGTTGAAAGTCACAGCAGTATGTCTACGTAAACAAGTACAAAGGAAGGTACTTCAATGAAACTAATCGCAATACAAGTAAGGTAGATTACAACCACGATCGATCCCCGAGTCGACGACGAACTCTTCGTCCCGATAGCCCCATCGCGAAAGGGCAGAGCGACCGGGATGCAACTAAAAATATGCGATGATCCTGGTGGACATACCGGACTGCCGGCGCGTTCTTTCCTGCGAATGGACAATATCAAGGAAGTCCCAGCTGAGGTTCTTATCCAACATCTAAGCCACGGGAGGCACCTGGAGCTGGAGGAGAAATCCTATCGATCTATGATGCATTTTATGCGATGCCGAGGCATATCCTAGTTTTCTACTTAAGGCGGTTGGGATGGCGGAGAGGGGTTTCCTATGCATCAAATAACAGTTCTATTTCCACGCCAGTCAATTCCTTCCTTGTCGTGCATGTTATGCCCAATGCTTCTGCGTACTTTGTTCATCTCGAAAGCGTTCATCTTAATCCAGAGACGAGGGTCCGTAGTGCGCGGCTCATTCCAGCCCAACGGCTCAAAGCTAACCACGACCGACGTCGCTGGACAACATCAGGCCCTTTCAAGTCTAACCTCCCTCATGCTCTCTGTTGAAAACATCCACTTGAACAACCCACCAAGAGGCTGATCCGGGCCGGCATTTGAGCACTCGGCGGCATTGTGGATCTCGTTTTCAAGAGGCTCATCTAGACCATCGCGACAATTACCCCGGACGTTTCAAGGCTGTACCTCAGCGCGCGTCGCGGCGACTTCTTGGCCGCTATAATGGCGCTCGTTGCTACCGGAGATGCCCAACACATGCAGATGTCAGGTGGTACTGCTAGTCTGGTAGAACGCCCGCGACAATTCGAAACCCTGACGAGACCAGCCGTGCAGGAACTGCAGTTGGAATGATATAATAGTCTACTTTAGATTAAATAGCAACTGTTATTCGGCACCTGGGGAGACACTGGAATAACGTCTAGGAAATCTCGGTGGATGTTTGACGCCGTGCGGCTTGAATATCTTCCTTGTTCGCTCTCTTAAAACCCGTTCCTTGAGCAGTTTAGCTACCGACATCGCGGGAGGCGAAAGAATTTAAGCATCATGGAGAGGTCCGTGCAATGAACATATTCGGCCTTTCTCGCTCAAGTCGCTACACGTTAATAGCGAGCAGTATCTTAGATTGAACTAAGGTGACACCAGGATAATGACTAGCGAAGCATGTCATCATCAATCTTCTCCTATGTCGAGAAGAGAAATCATGAGAGGCACAGAATAGCGGCCATTGCATGTATACTAATCTACCTAATACTGTAGGCACTCGTATAATTCGGACAAGACATCATTAAGCCGGGGAGCCACTTTTCGCAAAGAATGAGGAGAACTGGGGAGCACTAGAGAACGTTAAACCTATACTAGTTTAAATCTTGCTTAATAGTGCACATCTTTTTCGCGCTGTCTTATCCGAGTTCTACGAGTGCCTACAGTACCTGCGAGAATAAAGATAGTACGATGGATTCATATGGCAGGTTGGCAGGATCACTCGTCGCTTCAGCCTCAGGTTCTGTCTGATATGGATATCATAAGCTGCAAAGTTCTCTATTTTATCTCAATTTATGGCCATGATCATGATCATCTATGCATATTCCTTGCTGTTCTTCTTCTCATGTTCCTCGACGATAACGTCACCCTTCCCCATCTCCCCAGATACATCAAACTCAGAGGCAGCCTCAGTCGCCTTGTGCAGGATACCCATGCCGTTGCGGACCCAGTGAGCGGCAACGTACCCGAGGACATAGACGAAGCCAATCATGGGAACGAGGTAGCTGATGCGGGTACCCTTGGCGTCGGCAATGGCGCCCTGGATAGGGGGGAAGATGGCACCACCCGAAACACCCATGACGAGGACGCCGGCGGCGCGCCTCGTGTGGCGGCCGAGGTTTTTCGTACCCATGGCGAAAATGGTGGGATACATGGGCGCCTCGAAGAAGAAGATGGCGATGAGCACGCCGACGCTGGCGGCACCGCGGCCGGCGCTGACGTAGGCGGTCAGGGCAATGGCGCAGAGAGAGTAGACGACCATGATGAAGTCGGCCCGGAAGATCATGGCCAGGCCGGTGGCGACGAATCGACCGATGGTGAAGGTGATGAGGGCGTAGCTCAGCATGGTGCTGGCCTTGCTGGTCGAGATGTCGCCGTTTTCGTGCGCGTAGTTGATAAAGAAGGTGGCAATGGTCACCTGGGAGCCTACGTAGCAGAGCTGAGCGCCAAAGGCAAACCACATGTTGTACTGCTTCCAGAAGGAGCCCTGGGCCGAGTGGCCGTTGGCCTCGTCCTCGATGAGGGCCTCGGACACCTCGGGCAGGCGAGCAAAGAAGAAGAGGACGGCCACAGACGCGCCAGCACAGGCCACGGCCAGGTAAACAAACTGCACGTTGGTGAGGTTGTTGGCGTTGGGCCCCTGGAAGAAGTACTTGGAGGCGATGAGGGGCCCGATGAAGGAGGCGACGCCGTTCCAGGACTGGCAGAACTGCAGCCGCATGGAAGCCGACTCGGGCTTGCCAATGACGACGGCGTACGAGTTGGCGGCCGTCTCGAGCGTGGCGAGGCCGCAGGCGATGATGAGAGTGCACGCGCAGAAGCCGCCAAAGACGGCTTTGCCGTTGCTGTTGCCGTCGGCGGACTTGGCGACGGGCCAGAACATGATGGCTCCGAGGGAGTAGAGGCTGAGGCCCATCAAGATGGTTTGCTTGTAGCCCCGGCGCTTGAGCACCTCGGCGGCGATGGGCGAGAAGAGGAGGTAGCCACCGCCAAAGTACATGACCTGGAGGCCGGTAGACTCGAGGCGGCTGATGCCGAGGACGGTCTGGAAGTGCTTGTTGAGGACATCGAGGAGGCCGTAGGAGAAGCCCCAGAGGAAAAAGAGGGAGATGATCAGAGACAAGGGGAAGATGAGGGCTCGGCCGGTCAGGTAACCGCCTGCAAGCTGAGGAGCCGCGGTGGGGATTGCGCCAGCCATTGTAGAGGCGAGTGGTTGACGAGGACGGGAGGAGATGAGGTGGAAGAAGATGGGATGAATCGAGTTGACGACAGTGATCAATGCCTCTTTATATCCTCAAACTCTTCGAGCAATAGTCACTCTGTATCCACAACCTCCACCAAGTATGAGTTAATCCCCAGACTTCTCCAACCTCTCCATATGGAGTTGATGCGGAGAGCAGTCTCCTCACCGACCTCCTGACTCGAGTGAAGTCTCCCTGATCCGAGTTCGGCATCCCAAGCATCGGTCCAGAATCCCCAACGTAGTCTACCCCAACAGACACGTCTCTCCGCACGCTACCGGGCCTCGCTCAAGACGGGGTAATGAACCCGTCACTCCTCCCCACGGCGTGGCCGCGTTGCCCCCGGTCTAGTCGAGGATCGAGACCGTGGGAGACCTTTCACGGTGACCTTCATGGAGGCGATGCATGGGGCGACATTGTACCTGAGTTCCTTGGTCAGGCTCAACTGGGCGACTTCAACTCTAAATAATCGGTCCGAGATGATTTTACTAGTTTGTTTGGCATTAGTGCGCGAGGACCACGGCCGCCGAGAGTGATTGTGATTGGTGGATTGCTAGGACTAGGAGGTCACTCAGGTGAGTAAAAGGGAGAGGGCGCACGAGAGGACACAAGAATCAAGGAGCATGCTTCGGTGATGAGATTCGCAATCGAAGAGTGACGAGAGCGGTGAATCGTGTATCATTGAGGAATCAAGGAGTAATGCCTCGGGGAGTCAAGGGTGCCCCGCGCATGATGCTTCATAGAGTGACATCGCAGCCTAATGCAGGATTGATCGTGGGAATAGAGCACCTTCCTGATTGAGTACGTTTCAAGGGGATAGGGTAAGTGAGGTGTCTGCATGTGTATATCGCCACGTCATTAGCTCCTGGCGAAGAGTAGTTCGATAATCCAAAACTCCGGCTCAACAGTTGAGTAGCGTTGTCGGACCGACATGAAGTTAGTAGCACGAGCTTTCCAAGACGAAATTTACAAGCTGAAATGGGCTGGCCCTTTCCTCAATGTTCGAATCAAAACATGCGGAAATAAATCCATATTCAGGCTTGTCGTTGAAGTCTAATAACAACTCTCCATCCTCGAGTCCAAGTCTCGTAGCGCCTAACCTAGAGTTCACGAGCTATCCCAACGGAAACATTGAAGCAGTGATGCATGATGCGTCCATCTCTTCCTGCATGAGACACTCCGGTACTCCCTGAAACCACCATCATAGAGTGTATATAAAGTCTGGGCGCACGTCGCCACTGATAATCTTCTGCTCCTCCGTCATGGCGGCGTACCTCGCGTCTAGCTTGCCCAGCCGTCGGTCGCGGTTCTCCTTGCGAAGCATAAAGTGCATGAAGATGGAGCCGCCGAGCAGGAAGAGGACCTGGTATCCGAGCACGGTGCCGTGGCCGCTCCAGTAGCGCGGCTTCTCGCGATCGAGGTAGATGTTGGAGGAGACGACGCCGTTGAGATTGCCCCATCCGACAACCATGCCGAGCACAATGGCGCGCTTCAGAGAGCCCTCGATGTTGTTGTTGACCCAGGACACGGTGTTGGAGACGGTGGGATAGATTCCTAGGCATCGTTAGTATGGGTGAGTATTTCATTCCAATGCCGACACACTTACCCATTGCACCCAGGAACACGGCGCCGTACTGTACGTTTGGCTTGGAAGACGCCAGCAGCATGATGAAGCCGATGATGCCTACGGAAACCGTCACGATGTTGCAGAATCCCCTCCATCGGGTCCGGTCCGCCACGAAGCCGACAAGGACGGTGGCTGCTGCCGCACAAGCATAGGGCGGAACCGAGAGCAGCTGCGCGTGGGTGCCTTCGTGGCCCATGCCGCGCAAAATGGTGGGGAGGAAGAGGGAGAAGGCGTAGAGCGGCATCAGACTGCCCATGTAAATGACCATGTACCCGTACGTCTTCCAGTCCCTCATGGCGGCCCAGATGTACCGCTTGTCAAAGTCGTTGGCCGTCCTGCCCTGGCGATCCATGATGAGACGGCGCTGCACGCGAACGCGGTCGTCGTGGGTGAGGAAACGGGCCGTCTCAGGCCAGTCAAAGACCATCCACCAGCAAAAGACGCCGATGAAGACGGTCGCCAGCCCCTCGAGGATGAAGATCCACGCCCAGCCGGGCTTGCCGCCGACGCCGTCCATCTTGGCAATGGCGGCGGCCAGCAGCCCTCCAAACGAACCCGCGAGGGCGGCGGCGGAGAAGAAGATGGCCGCACGGGTGCCAATCTCGGAGCCCCGGTACCAGCAGCCGAGGTAGTAGTTGACGCCGGGATACAGGCCGGCTTCGGCGACGCCGAGGAAGAAGCGCGCGGCTAGGAGGCCCGGATAGTCGTGGCAGAGGCCCATCAGCGTCATGACGACGCCCCAGACAATGATGATGGCCGTGAAGAAGACGCGGGGCGTCAGACGCTTGAGGAGGCCGTTGGTGATGGGCTCGAACAGGGCGTAGCTGATGAAGAAGATGGTGAGGGCCATGTTGTAGTTGCCCTGGACCATGTCCAGGTCGTCTTCGAGCCCGGCGAGGCGGGCATTGCCAATGTTGGTTCGGTCGAGGAACGAGAGCAGGTAGAGCAGCGAGAGCCAGGGGATGAGCCACAGGTCGACTTTCCACATGAGTTTTCGGTCCTAGAGACACTCAGTAGCGGCCTCATTAGATGCTAGTAGACTTTACTTACGATTTCCCGGCGTTCCTCGTCACTCTTGCCCGCGTCGGGATCGGGAAGGTTGGCGAGAAGGGCAGCGCGCTCGGCCGCAATGGCAGACAAGGGAGACGCCTTTTCGGGTGCTACATTCTCGACGTCCGAGGTTGTGGCCTTTTCCAGCTCTGGTGGCGGCGTTGTGCTACTGGTCGTCATGGCCTGGGATGAATGAACAGGAATCAAGAGATGATCCTAGGTGATGGACTGGGAAGATTACACCAACAGGTCATATCAGGACCGAGAGACATGACTTTATTGCCCTCGTTGACGCGGCAGCCGAGAGCCCAGGCGCATTGACAGCAAGATGACTGCATCTCCCTGCATGTCAGCATGCCGGCGGTAAGACCTCCGAGGTAACCATCTGCGGGGGATGCGGAGGGAGAGACGAAGATGTCGAGATCTGCGATGCGACCTAGGCGATTCTAGGAAGGTCCGAAGGGATAACCTGGAGAGCAAAGTGCCTTTTCAGAGCCACGCCCATGCTTCCCCCGCGCAGGATTCGAGTAGGATCTTCGCGCCGATCCAAGTTTGTCTCGGGGCATGGACACCCGACTTGGCAGTGACCGACAGGAATGGAAGGGTCTTTTGCGCCGAGTATCACCCACGAAAAGGCAATCTACTGCATGAATGTCGGCGCGTCAGCTGCCTCAATGGCTGTGCATGCACGTACAGAGCCAATATGAAGGCTGACCGGAGCTCCGGCACTGAAGGATAGATGAAGCACACGTATTGCCCGTGTCCGAGCCAAGCATCTTGTGCCACCCGGCACACTCAATGTTCCCTGTGCTTGCGTGTTCCAAGGGAGAGGTTTCATGCTTCGGCAACAGTATCCGGCGCCGTGCTGTTGGGCCACGACCACGTTTCGCCGTCTGCATGTCGCGTGGTTGCATTGACTCGTCACCTCCGCACTTTATGCGTCATTTTGAACGTCGTGAGGACGGAGATGATCTTGGCTTGATCTTGGCTCTGAGGAATGACATAAGCCGCGGTGTATTTCCCGGTCGAGGTTGCCCGGGCAGGAAAGGTCTGTGGCCGATCTGTTTGCCAAGGTGAATGTTATAATTAGGCTTATAATTCGCGTGCGATACGTCCAGGCCGCAAAGAAAATACTTACCTGTCTAAATGTTGGTTCCGGGGAAAGTGGCAAGTATCGCGACTTCGTATCCCACGTTCTTTAGCCCAGATCTGCAGTATCGCGACCTGACTTTATTCAGCTGCTGATCTATACTTTGCCTCTGATTAACCAGACTGCCTGATTGGCGTTTCAATCACTTTTCTCCCTTTATAACAGCCAGCATAATAAAGTCCCGAGCCAACATGGTAATTTATCACTTTTGCAGTGCTAAGGCGGTAGCGCTTACCGATTACATTTCTGCTGGGCTCTTTATAATCTTCACTTACAGCATAAAAGAGGAATCAAATACTGAGATTTAGATAAATATAGATTAAAATATACATAACTATTCTTATAGAGCTCCTTGCTGCCTTGGCACTGCAAAAGAGAGATACTTGGGGCCTGTACCTACGATAATCTAGTTCAAATGAGCGGCGAATGCGGGATGCATGCACAGTAAAGCAGGTCAATCGATCGTTAGCAAACTCACCTCAATTGAAGAAATCATCTCACTAGCACAAAGGATGCACTCTATCAACTGATTACTGGTCTTTAGTATGTACGTAGAAAAATCCATGCAGCCTCTGCCTACATGTTACATAACTTCACTTAACACCACCTTTCCAATAGGATCAAACTGGACGCCGTTCAAAGTCACCGTCACCAAGCCATTATTCACCGGCGTCCCGTCATGCGCTGAACCCCAATAGCGCCGACTCGTCCGGTGGTAATGCAGCGTTCCGCCGCACGCATACGCCAGCGCGTCGAGGTAGCGGCGGACGTCCGGGTCGCAGCCGAGCGAACCGGCAAGGATCGCATGCGACCGTCGGAGAAGCTCCTCCTCCTTGGCCACGAGCGTCTCCGCGAGCCAGTCGACGGCCTCCTGCACCGACCGCCCGTCCCTCCGGAGCACCCAGAACGAGTTTGCGTACTCGCCCAGGCGCGCCTCCTTGACAAAGGAGTGCAGGTCATTTGCGAACAGGATATGCTCAATGGCCGTCGCCTCCAGGTCGCGCAGCTCGGCCGACTGCGCGAGCTGCTCCGTCATGTCGACGCCGGCGCTGAGCTCGGCCACGAAGACGACCCAGAACCCGAAGAGGCTGACCCGCCGGAGCTGCAGGAACTCGTCGAGCCCGGGGAGCTCGCGCGTGCGGTGGAACGAGTTCTCCCGGTTCACCTTGTCGGCGATGTCGCGGTTGATGGACCGCCACCGCTCGACGGCCGCCGCCGACAGCTGCGAGCAGAACTTCTCGTTGGTCTCCCAGAGCCAGCGCGCGGCGAGCTGGTCCGCTCGAGGCTCCTGGCCCGAGGACACGGCAGCGTACAGCTTGGTGAGCCGTCGGACCTGCTCCGGGTCGTTGACGAGCATCGTCCGGCTCAGCACATCGTCGTAGAGCACCGCCAGGAGCGACATGTTGGCGAGGAGGTCCATCTGCCAAGGGTTGGCAAAGGGGAATGTGTGGCACGCCCAGGAGACGATGCCCTCTACGTCGAGGATGAGGGATGTGAGCTCCGACCCGAACTCCTCTGCCATGAGCTCTCGACGGGCTTCGGACAGCCGGGCGTGCAACTCCTCTGCTAGCCGGTGCTTTCGCCAGGGCAGCTTGTCGCCCGTGTCTGGCATCTGGAACCGCGTCCCTACTGGCAGTTGCATTGCTTCACTGATGTCGGTCTGGACGGCCATGGTTATGCCTGCTTGGTGGTGAATGGGACAGTCAGGTAAGTAGGAGTGGCAGCTTGGAGTTGCTTCAGCGTTTATTTCAGATAACTAGGGCTTCTTCCGGAGACCTCCATTCCATGCTCTCTATATATGCATTTCGGTCTCGCCGGGATGCATTCCCACTGTAGAACCCGTCCGAACAGCCCTTGCACTCCTACGATCCGTGACACAAGCTCCCAACGGCTAGGTACTCCTCATCCTGGATGCATACCAATGTCCCGTCCATGCCGCATGTATCCAACGACCCCTCAGTTCGGGCGCGCGATGTAACCATCTTTTCCGACCAAGATAACCGCGATGCAACGCCACGGCCCGGGCCAGCGGATTCGTGCATGGCAGCCAATAGCACCAAGCCACATGGCTCCCGAAGAGGAACTCGAGGGTCCCCGAGACACGTCACGAACGACATGTCGGTTCGAGAACCACGTCGCTAAGAAAGAGTTAGAACTGAATCCGGTTTGCGCTGCATAGTTCTTGGTTCTGGCAAGTTCAAGAAGCGCGGCCATCGCCGCCATCCCCCACTGGTGGTCTGATGTATTCTGGCCTCCGCCTCCCGACTTATTACGCTCCTTGCTCCGCGTCAACTATCCTGAACTTGGCAACGCTCGAAGGGCATATCATCTACATCTACTCGTCATATACGACACCCTAAGCACCACGACTACAGCCCCTCGCCCAGCCCAAGGCTTGTTTCGACCAATATGGCATCTTTCCTCGGCGCCAGAGTGGCGAACCTCGAATGGCTCCGGCCCATCAGCGGCACCGTCTGGAGATGGCCGCTCCTATTTGCGGGCATTTGGCTTCTTCACACGACTACCGTCGCCGTCTACCGACTTATGTGGCACCCCCTCGCAAAGTTCCCCGGTCCCGTCCTTGCCCGGGCATCGTACATGTACGAGTTCTGGTTCGATGTCATTCTTGAGGGGCGGTATACTCGAAGGATTCAAGAGCTCCATCGGGAATACGGTAGGGACTCCAGGCCGGGCTTGGACGAGCGGGCATGTTCATCGTTGACCATCATGTGACTCCTAGGCCCCATTGTGCGGGTGAACCCGGACGAAATTCACTGCAACGACCCCAACTTCATCGACGTTGTCTACCCGACCGGGAAGGAGAAGCGCAACAAGTCGAAGCACTACTTGGCTGCCGTTCCTCCGGGGTGCGTTGACTGTTTCTAATCTTGTGTCTGCTCACGCCGCTGTGCTGGCTGCTGTCGCTCTATGTATATGCTGACCATTCAATTGTCCAACATGAAGTCTACGACTGGTGCGCTCCTCTCTCCTTCTGTTTGATCCCTTCTAACACGCTCAGGCCACCGTCGGCACAGAAGACCATGACCACCACCGCCTTCGTCGAGGCTCCTACGTCAACTTCTTCTCTCGATCCCAGATAATGAAACGCGAGCAACTGTTCCACGAAAAGGCTCAGCGTCTTTGTGACAAGCTTCTGCAATACCGCGAGCATGGGCCATTTCTTGTGGACGCTGCCTACTCCTGTTTTACCACGGATACCCTCACCGAATACTCCTTTGGCCAAAGTCTGGGGAATCTCGAAGCCCCGGGTTGGCACCCGAGTTTCAAGGGCACCATCGATGAAGTCACCAGCCTGTTCTACCTCACCCGGCATGTAAATGTCTTGGCACGCCTAGTGGATGTTATACCCTTGTGAGTTGATAATCTCAGTGTTGCGGATCGATTCCTTAACGTTGCTAGGTCTCTCTGCCGTCTCATCTCTACTGAGATCAGTTCACTGCTAGAACTCATTCGCGTTCGTCACCAACAACGTTCCCACATCGACTTTGACTAACATTGAGACAGATTACTGTTCCGCGGCTCGTAGAGGGCGCGAAAGGCACCAACGGAGCTCACGCGGGAGAGAAGGGGTCAACCGTTGTCCAAGTGATGCTTGACTCGGATCTTCCCGAGGCCGAAAAGTCGACCGAACGCATCACAAGCGAAGCCGTTGCCTTGATCCTCGGGGGCACGCACCCCGTGTCTACAGTGCTCTCCATTGCCACGTTCCACCTCCTCAGCAGCCCAGACCGCCTGCAACGACTGCGTTCGGAGCTCCGCGCTGCCGTTCCGGACGAGACGGACCTTCCGTCTTGGTCTGCCTTGGAGAAGCTGCCATATTTGAGCAGTGTCGTGCTTGAGTCGTTGCGCCTGGTATTTGGCGTTGCGAGTCGAGTCTCCGTCGTGGCTTCGGATGAGTTGGTGTACGCACCCGCTGAAAAAGCCCTCGGCGCAGCAGGCAATGTTGAGAATTGCTATGTGATCCCGCCCGGTTCGGCCATCGGGGTGTCATCATACATGACACATATGAATCCCACCATCTTCCCCAATGGCGACGACTTCATTCCAGAGCGATGGTTGGACGACCACGGTCAAAGGGAAAGGGGCCTGGAAAAGTACCTCATGTCTTTCTCCAAGGGCCACCGTCAATGCGTTGGGATGCAGTGAGTGGGCTCGTGTTCATGGTTGACGGCGCAAACTAACCCTTGTCCAATAGTCTGGCTTACTGCGAGTTGTACATCGCAATGGCCGCTCTGGCTTTGCGTGTATGGCCCTGCATGCGACTTCACGACACAACCATTTTGGATATTGCATATGACCACGATCAGTTGCTCGCCATGCCAAAGAAGGGCACAAAAGGGGTGCGAGCAGAGATGTATTAGCGGTAAATGTACCATTCTATTCGAGTCTATTGAGACCCAGAGAGGCCCGTCATGAGGCAAGACTGTTACGTTCTACTGTTTTGGTTCCTGGAAAAGGCGTTTATACCGTCAATACTATTGAGTTCCATAATGACTGGGGAGTGAATAAACTACCTGGGTAATATCTTCCGACTTGGCCTGTGAATCGGGGTCGCCGGACTGTGTTTGGTTCGACGAAGGGGAATTCGGTGCCCGAGAGCGCCCGACTTTCTGCCCAAACAAATCAAGAAAAAACAGGGTATTCTCCCAGGGAAGAGCAAGCACAAGTAAGGTGACCCTCTGGTCCAGAATACAAGACAACAAGCAGGCCTGCTGCGCCGCTCATAGGGTAGCTACGCCGTCCGCGTTGTCGCACTACGTACGAAGCGAGTCGAGTTGTCGAGCTGACCTTGACGATCTGTTCCTTCAACGAGGAGGTGGGGACTCCGGAGATACATCCTCGTTAATACAAGCGATAGCATTAAGCATATTCACTTTCGACTCTTCATAATACTACAGTCCGACGGCATCATCACTCGAGTAATGCATCTATTCAAATCACGATTAGGGCATGACCTTGTAAAGGAATACTTATGATCAGTACTCATGATCAGATGGGTTTCTTAACATACGACGCACTCAAATATGACGCTATATTCATACCAGTGTAAGGAAATCGCGGCCTCTACTTAGGATCCCCGACAGGACTCCGCCAATTCCAATCATCTTTACAAATTCTGCCGCAACAAGATGCAAATCACTCTCACTCTGTATCGCCTTGCCGAAGCCTGAAACTCATCTAGAATTCGAAAACGAGATCTCCATCTCAATGCTTCATGTTTGTAGCGCTGACTTTTGCCTTTCTGGCCAAGTGCTTCGGCCAACGGAGCTATACACAATCATATCCCGCTCACAGTTTAAAGGGTCCTTACTGAGCACAAGCCGATGACATTCAAGCACAGACTTGAGGCACTCAATGGCGAATCCTAAACTTCTCAATGATTGTACCACCACATATAACGTAAGACGCCTTGGCCGGGAGGCAACCAGAATCTTTGCGTAAGGAACTACAGATTACGCCTCTCCGGCATGGGTCATATCCGAGGCTGTCGAGAGTCAACGCCTATTCCGGTCGTTTTAGATGACGATTCCGAGTTGCTCGGCCCGTACGGGCACCAAAAAGCCGAACATCCAAGTCAGATGAGATCACGACTGTGGCTTGTTCTTGTACCACCTTATCGAAAGGCGACTAGCTACACTGAGAACGCACTAAGAAACCTAGATCGACTAACCCGAAGTCTAGCCATGTCACCAGAGAGAACTGAGGCATATACTGAAGGGTGGCTGGGTCCATCATTGTCTCGCCTCTGCTGTGGGCTCTTCAGAATTGAGAAAGGGATGCCACTCCACTCAGGTTCGGACAGCAAGAAAAATGTAAGCCTCATCGTATCATAGAGAACCTCCATTGGGCTTGTGCCGTCGAAAGCTCTGTGTCAAGGAGGCGAAAGGGAGGCTCCACGGCCCACCAGGGTCTACGAATGCCTCATCCCATCACCTAGGTTGCTCAAGGGAGATGCTTCATCTGGTTATCCCGAGATGAGGGTGCACCCAACAGGCCATGGGTCGTGCTTCACAAGAGCCTCGCAGTTTACACTCATTGGTATTGCGGGCGACTGAATGATGGTTCCAATTCCCCCCCTGGCGCGGGATTTCTAACCAGTCCCACGAAAGTGAGATGACTTGATGTTCTTGTCCCGACTCTTCGGCTTACAAAGTAGTAATGGATGACTGAACTTTTCAAAGTAGAATTACAGGGACAGGCAAATGGGAAACCCGGGGAGGCCTGGGGCTTTTGGCTTCTGAGAGCTGAGAGTCATCAATGATATAAGCCTGGTCTTTGCCTGAGAACCATCTTCACCTCATCTTCTTCTTCATTAGTAACAAGTTTCACTTGTCTTCTTCGGTCTCAGATAACTTTTACGCTGGTCGGCCCTCATCTCAACGACCCTCTTGACAGCAACCATCAACACGTTCTATATTCGATTACCTCCTTGTACTTCACCAACCAATCAATTCAATCCTCTCCCATTTCCCAGCCTGTAAAATGAAGAATCCTCTCAACTCTCACATATATTCCAAGGATGGACCTTGTCCTGATGTTCCCAAGTCTGGGAAAGCAGTATTGAGAGCCGACCTAGTGCAGGTAAGAATAGCGCTCGTTATGACTACTATATTGATACTAACACCAGCCTAGTTCAATTCATTCCAGGCTCAAGTCCGCGATACTATCTCTCTTGCCCATCTAATCACTGAGAGTAACATCAAGGCCTTCGTGCTACCCATGCTCACTTTTACCATGTTGGGCGTGGCCTCAGGACATCTCACTACGAACACGGATCCGACTTGGGAACAGCTGGCCATTGCACTTCCCCATGCTGCTCTCTTCCTGTGGCTTTGCGTCTTGTATTTCGACTGCAGCAACCAAAAGACGCCCGAATCGGTCGAGGAAGACAGGCTGAACAAGCCCTGGCGAGCCATTCCTTCCGGGAGGCTCACGGCGCAAGGCGCCGAGACGTGGTACATGGTGGCCTCCTGTCTCTTGGTTGCCGCAAGCAGTCTATGGCTTGGGGGGTTCCCCGAAGCTGTTGCATTCATGCTGGAGGCGCGAGTCTACGATTATGCCAGCGGTGCCGATTCTTGGTGGGGGAAAAACCTGTTCAATGCCATGGGCCTCATGACGAGTCAGCTGGGTGCTACTCGGGTCGCCGCGAGGTTTATCGGCCCGGCATCCATCAGCTGGGATGGGTACACCTGGTGCGCTCTACTTGGTCTGAACATCTGTTCCACAATACATGTACAGGACTTCAGGGACCGGGAGGGTGACGCGGCACGTGGAAGGCGGACGCTTCCGCTTGTCATGGGAGACTCGCCCGCGCGTTGGGTCACGTCCATTCTCATCACCCTCTGGTCCTTCGCCTATCCGGCTTACTGGACCGTCGACAGGTTGACTGCTGGACATGTCTTGCCGCTCCTCGTTGGAGGCCCCATTGCATTCAGGCTGCTGACGGACAGATCCGCCAAGGGTGACGGACTGACATGTACCTACTATTGTTTATTGTGGCTTCCATCCCTCTATGCAATTCCCCTTCTCAGCCGCTTCAGCATGTAAATTATTGATGGAACAAGTATAGAAATGGTATATGTGCCGGCGGACTCCGAGGTGGCTGCAAATTGCAACAGAGAGCTTGGTAGAACACGTCCATAGACTAGCTAGGTGGTAACAATTCCCTAAATGCACCTTTTATTTCCCAATCTTCTCCCACTCGATCTTCCATGCGAACTATTCCCCTTCGTCATCCTCATGGCTGAATGCTAGATTAAATGTCGGCCCAAAATTGCATTCTGACGCCACCCTGCCTTGGGCCTGTCGTTGTCTGGTGTTGACCTTGTCGAGAACGAGGGCGAGTTCTCCACGCAAAACCCCTTCTTCATCTTCGTCTTTGGGAACAACCTTCTCCGTTGAAGATTTTTCTGGTGCTTCTTCAAGCGTGCCCATGGCAGGCTTGGGCGGCTTCTTCATCTCCTTCATCTTTTCCAGTTCAAATGCCAAGGCGGCATCCAAACGCTCCTTGCATGCCTGCTCTTGTATCTCTTCTCCGACCGTTGCAAAGTGACATCTGCGGAAAACACCAAGCGCACTCAAGAGAAACGCAACCACCTCCCAGGCGAACAAGATGGGCAACGCGTAGTGAAGTTTAGGGTTGCAGCCGCGCGACCAAATGTCTATCAGTATTTGATAGACCTCGTGAGCGGGAAACATGTATCCGATGCGATAGAATCCCGGGCTCACTACAAAGGGAAGAATGGTCGATGTGACATTGAAGATGATCCACGATACGAGTGCCATGGGAATGAACGGAGTCGGCAGCCAGATGGTGAAGACGTCGAATGTAAGGAAATTTGAATGCGCGAAAAGCCACAAAGCCATCCAGGACAAGACGAACTGGTTTCCGTTGATGTTCCAGCCCGATTTAAAGGCCCATATCGCAGCGACAACGCACAAAGACCCAATCAAGGTGTAGGTGAGAGAGATGATGTTGCGGACAATGATGATTCTGTAGGGGTCGACACGGGCGTAGATTTTGAACTGGGCGTAAAGGCCGTTGATGGTGCCGAGATAGAAGAACTCTTGGATCAGAATCAAGATGATAACGACCGTATTGTAGATGGCCCTCGATCCTTGGGTCGTTGGCTGGATATTGATGGACTGGAGCTGCCAAGGGTTGGCGAAAACGGAGAGGGCGGCAGACCCGGAAACAGACGACATGTCGCCTGTCCCTCCGCCAGAGCTGTAGGCGACTCTGGCCGCCTGAGATAGAGCCAGGAGGTTGGCTGCTATGGCGGAATCGACCGTCGGTCCATACAAGGCTTCATTCCACACGTAGGTCATCGTGTTGTTGGCGGTGTATGCCGACGCCGCTGGACCCCCGCGTAAAGCCTGCGACAGCCTGCTCGATGCACCTCTTGTTATGTAAAGAGCTCCCCAGTATCTGGTTTTGCACACTGCCCTGACCAGATCGTCCGTGGACGGGAACTCGGATGGTGATCGTTCGATCAGAGAAGGGAATCGCCTGCCTTCGAGAGTCGCATATGCATTCCGCACAGCGCGACCGATGGCCCCTCCATCGTAGTCGACGAAGACGACGTGAATGTTGTGAGTATGCGTCGTCTGCAAGTATAGAGAGCCAAAGATGTAGGAGAAGAGTGCAAGAAAAAGAAGTTGGAGGTACAGGAAGTTTAGTCCGGCCGCCTTGAAGAATGGTTTGCGGGCTTTCTTTAGCACTGGGTTGTTGAAGGCCAGGCGATTGTCCCGGGCTCTTGGGTATAGGGATCTCAGTGACGGCATTGTCGGTGATTGCAAGGATCACATTTTCTTCCCAGTTTCGCGGAGCTTGAGCAAACTGAGGCTGAAGCCGAAGATAAACAGCAGGATGTGCATCCTGACTCATCATTTTAGCTTTGAGCTGGTGATGCCAGTGCGAAATGATTGGATCTCTTGCCTGCTCATAACGCAAGTAGTCTCGGTATGGTTTAGCACTCGCCTCTTAGTCGATCGATGACTCGCGCTTGTTCCGCGCGATCCGATAAGTTAAGCATTCATCGGAACACATCCAACTGATTTGCAGTGAAGCTTGGCTACAGTCTTTACGTTATGAGAAAAAATGGAATATATATCAAGACGAAATCTCATGAAATATAGAGGACATCTACAAAGTGAGAGCCGCGCGAACATTAAGGTCAAATTCATAACAAGAAATCAGCAGCGTAGACGATTTTATCTTACTGGCAAAATTCCCTATTGACTTTGCTCCGTTAAACTCATGTCTCTTGGCCAAAATATTCGACATTGAGAAGCAAAGATGAAGCCCCTCCTGATCACAGCCTCACTTCATGCCGCAGTCACATGGAGTCGGGTGAGATTTTAGTAACAAACAAGGCGTCGGCATTGGACCGTTCTGCGGCCTGCGCAATGACGGTGCAATGCATGGTGTTTCGATCGGGGACTATCTAACTCGTCGGCGACCCCTGAAATAATCGGCGACGGAGAATCCCGCTCAACCCCGGCAGATCACTGCTGCGCCTGCAGTGGGTTCCCGAGCACCTCCCCGGGCACTGATTCCCATATCCAACGAAGCAAAAGCTTGCAATGTCTTTGGTGTGCAAGGCGCATTCTCAGCGAGGAGACTCAGGAGGGGACAATGGACATGCCGTCCGGGGCCTCCCAGTCTGACACAGTCTGACATGCATTTGGAAATTACCTCGCCGACACGTCCTGGGTGGCTGTTTTGGAATGTGAAAAAAGAATGAGCTGTAGATGGCTATTTAACTTGACAATGCCTTGATCATAATGCCTTGGGCTCCATCTCAACCATCTCATTCAACCCAACCATTCTCATAAACTTTGCCGTTGTCGCATAGCTCTACAAACATTCCAACAGCTCTACTCTCTGCCGTCACGCCTTGATACTCCCAACTTCAAAAATGGCCACCAAATTCGCCATTGTCGCCTCCCTCGCCAGTCTGGGCTCGGCCCTCGTCGGAAACGACTGGTCCATTGAGAATGTCCCCGAATCCGGCCTCCAGGACATCACATTCCCCTTCAACATGGCCAAGGCCCCCCACGTGACGGGCTATTACTTTGCCCAGCAGTACAACTTTGTGAACGTCGACCAGATCGGCTACACGGGCCTCCAGCCCCGCGAGGACAAGGACGGGAAGAGCATCGTCCACGGCGTCTTCTCCTCGTTCCAGGAGGGCGCCACCAGCAGCCACCCCAACTGCTACGACGGCGCTGACGGCGGCCCGGGCGTCAGCTGCTCCGTCGAGATTGTTGGCGACTACTCCCACACGTACAACTGCGTCGTCGAGAACATTGGCGACACCACCTGGAGAGGCTCGCTCGTCGACGCGGAGACGGGAGAGTCCACCGTCATCGGCCTGTGGTCGCTGCCCGCCGGAGCCGGCGGCATCAAGGCCTCGCAGGGGGGCTTTGTCGAGTACTACCCCTGGAACGACGGCAAGGAACACGGTTGCGAGACGCTGCCCTGGACGGAGGCGACATTTGGAAACCCGTTTTCGTCTTCCGTCGGCGAGGGAAACATCACCAGCGTTTACGAGTACGGAGGCTGCGAGAACAAGGCTGGTTTTTTCAAGAAGGATACGTCTGCTGGGTGGGACATCGAGGTTGGCTTTAAGAAGTCTTCGCCTTGCAAGGCCAAGCAGCTGTAATTGGGAATAGATGGACGTGTGAAGGCATAGGCCGTGGAGAATGGCAGATTGCTGATAGTGAGGGGGAATGTCGGCGGCGATAGTGTCACATATTGAAGCTCGATAGACGGTAGACCAGCCAGCTCAATGCGACCTACTCTGTTAATCCATATGCATCGTTTTCCAGTCCGCACAGCCTAATCCCTTACAAACCTCGAACTCCAACTTTCAAGAAAAACTCATCTTCATCAATCTTCTTCCGGACTTCTCCCCCCTTCAGCTCACCAACATCCCACTCCGCCCACACGAACCGCCCGTGCAAGAACTTAGCCTCGGGAGAAGCGAGCCAAACGGCGAACTGACCAGGAAGATCCGCTAGTCGAACTCGGTCAGCACAAACAAAGGCCAGAAAAATTGCCCCTTGGTCTTACCGTCGTTCCAAGGATACGAGTCCTCGGTGAAGCCGGCATCCTTGGCATTCTGGGTGTAAACGCCGCCCGGGTTCATGTTGACGACCTGGAGCTTCTCCGACGGTACGTCTTGGGCGATGAGCTGCATTGCGAGGGCAGCAGCGCTCTTGGTCAGGCCGTAGCCGGGTTTATTTCCCGCGACTTTGTGGTCGTGGATGGCAAAAGTCGAGACGTTGACGAGGTACTGTCGTTGAAGTCAGTGACATGGGCCGGATCGATAGAATAAAGTGAGATGAGGCGGAATATTAAAAATGACACACCTTTGGCCCGGGGGCACCTTCTCCCGTTTGCTTGTAGAAACTTTCCGTCATTTGCAGCTGCGCACGCACGTTCATATCAAAGTCATCCCAGATGTCGACAACCCCGGCTTCAAGAATCGGCTTCTGGCTCGAGATCTTGACGGCGTTGAGAGCCAAGACGTCGACTACCAGATGCTCCCTGTGCAGCGTATCCCATAGCTCGGTCACTGCCTCGGGACTGGCGACGTCGCAAACCCGTCCCTCGATGCGAGTGCGAGGGTGGTCGCGGGCGAGTTTGGCCGCTGCGTCGGTTGTTCGTTGGGCACTTCGACCGAGGATAATGACGTTGGCGGCCGAGGCTTGCGCGAATGCCTTGGCGATTGCGTAGCCGATGCCGGCGTTGCCACCGGTGATCAAGATTGTCTTTCCCGACTGCGCGAGTTCGGGGCGCGAGGGAGAGATGGCTGGGTAGGGGGCCCGGTGGAACGGGTCGGTGAATTTCCAGGCACTCATGATGGGAAGAGAAGAAAGCTTTGAAGGGTGAGAAATGAAGGCGACGTAGTATGAGACTGGGCTCTGTGGTGTCTAGAGTGAGTAGAGTCCAGTTAAGGGTCTGTCTGGCTGCCTAAGTATATATAAGAATTGGCGAGTGCAGGATGTTCCTTGCCCTCTCATCATCCATCTCTCGTTGCTGAGGTCCCATACTCTAGCAGGCATAGATAGAATGAACTTAGTCATCTCGCTGCGGAAGGCCAAACATGCCCGTTTAGCAGCCGCATCTCCGCGCCTTCATTGCGGAAAGCCCCACAAAAGTCCGCCGGTCACTTCTCCACTTTTGTCCGTCTCACACCCGGGCTGACAAATGCAGGGAATGGTTCGCTCGGAGCCGTCTCTCGACGAGGCCGTTCTTCATTCTACAACCTCCGCAGCCCTGAAAGACCAATACAATGACATCCGCAGCGCAGAACAACACCCCTGGCTTACCCCATGCGTGGCGCAGAGCATGCGTAGCCTGCGCCAGGTCGAAGCGCCAGTGCACAAAGCAGACGCCGGCCTGCCGACGCTGCCGTCTTCGAGCCATCTCATGCGTATACTTGCCTCCTCGCCTGCCAGCAAGCCCTCAAAGTCTTTTGGGGGCTGAGGCTCCCGTCTCGTCGGAAACGCCCGAGCAAGCCAGCGCACTTGTAGCTCGCCACCCCCCCGTCCCTCTGCCCGAGGCACCTGCGCAAGTCGAGCATTCTCTTACTGCTGCGGCCTCCCAGGCAACGGATACCTTGATGCGTCTTATCAAGGATGCGTGGTTCTTGGCACCCGAGTCCTTCATAGAAGACCATTCCATCCCCCAATCAAGTCCCGCACCAATGGCAGATTCCCATCTCAAATACTTCATCAGCTGCGTGCAAAAATGGCTTGGAGATTGGATCACCGAAGGAAAAAGCCCACTGCACCATCACAGACTCTACAAACTCGGCATGCCACGACATGTGCAGGACGCCTATACGGCCGTGGCGCTATACATGGCCAGGAACTCGACTACTGAAGATGTTTCGTTTCAAATCATCTCGGATCGAGCCACGCAGCTAGTTGACGATCAGGCGCTGCAAGACCTAGTCTGCCACTCGCGAGACATGTTCGGCCACTTAAGCAGAGTCCAGAGCCTGCTCACATACCAGGTGATCCGTCTATTCGACGGCAACATCCGCATGAGGGCGCAAGCAGACGCACAGCTTCCCATTCTCTTCGACTGGGCTCGGGACATGATGGAGGCGACTCGGCAGTGCCTGTCCCAACAGCGGTTCCCCATCTTCCACGACCTCGCCTCGGACGCGGCGACTGCCATCTGGGACTCGTGGATCCTGGTGGAGAGCATCCGTCGGACGTGGCTGGTCGCAAACTACATCCAGCAAGTCTACCTGTACTGGAAGCTCGGCTGGTCCGAGTGTCCGGGACGTGTGCTGTTCACGATGCGAAGCGGGCTTTGGGATGCGCCCTCGGAGTTGGGGTGGGAGATGATGTGTCGAGAACGTGGACCGTTGTTCGTATCGATGGCTGATCATGAGATGTTGTTTGCCGAGACGAGACCTGATGAGGTTGATGCGTTTGGACATGCCATCCTCACGATTGAGCTTGGGTTGGAGAAGTTGGGGAGATGGATTGCGTAAATGGTGGTCGGAATGTCAAGAGATGGGATAAATGATTGCCAGGAAATCTATGACATGGGAGTATCCAAAGCATATTCGATTCGTCTTTCTGATAGATTCCTTTCTAATGCATCACAATCGTAGACAAGCCACCTACACGAGGACCTCCTCGGCCCATACCCACATCATTATTCCCGTCTGCATCCCCCCAAAGCTGATGCGATCAACTCGTAGAACCCAACATCGTCAAAACTCGGGTTCATTGGCGAAGACCCCGCGACGATGGAAGCAACATCCATTGGCGGGCCTGCTCCAGTCGAAACATCCCTCACCACAGCCTCCACGTCCGTAAGGAGCGATTCGTGGTCTTTTGCCGTAGGATTGCCACCTCTGGCCATGTCTTCCAGTATCGCACGACAATCCGAGTAGAGTCGGATCTCAACGTCAGAGGCCGGTTTCGGGTCGATGGACGGGATCTTGGAAATCGAGAGGGCTGCGAGCGCCGAGAAGATATGCATCGAGTCGATGTAACCGAATTTCCCTGCTGGTGCGTTAGCTTCGGTTCGAAGAGGCATCTGTCATGTAGGAAGACTATAGGTAGGATGCGTGTCTTACCAAGCTTGCCATGTGTCGCAAGGTTTCGAAGAATCGCGCAGTTGTTTTTCGCTGCTTCGAGGCAGTCGAGTTTAACGGTTTGGACTTGGTTCCTAGCCATTGCTGAATCTTGATCTTGCCAGGGTCCGCCCAAACGCTGTCGCATCATGTCCGAGAGTTCCTGCAGATAGATTGGCCGCAGCAGCATGGTGAAGCACTAAGACTGGGCTTAACCAACCCGGGGAGACCACTGAAGAGGAGGCGCCGTACGTACCTAGTAGTATCTGAGATGCAGCGACGCAAGCCCCCGAGCGCAGGGAGATTTGAGTGTGCCGTCGCCCTTGTCAAGATCAATCACCATATGAGCCGGCAGACTTTGCTTCCAGTTTTGTAGAATCTCCAGGCAGGGCTGCACAGCGTCGAGGATGGATTGGTAGTCTGAGGTGTGCGAGAGGCCGGTCGCCGTGTCGACCACATTATGCTTGATCTCGCACAAATAAATCTGCGCGACCAAGATGGCAGCATTAAAGAACTGGTCCAAATCTTCGGGCGGTAGATGGGAGGATGATGGCGGCTGCAATCCTTGAGGGATTATACTCTGAGTGGGAGATAGACCGAGCTCGGTCGCTACCATTTTGTCGATGCAATAGGACGTCCACCAGAGTCGTCTCATGTGTTCACCGGTGACTCCATGGGGGATCGATTCGTAAGGTTGTTGCTTGTCCAAGTGCAGTAGCTTGGACAGTGCCATGCTCTGGTTGGCATACACGAAAGCGGTTTTTCGGCGGTTCGTGCAGTAACAATAGAACGCCTGCGGAGTGGCTCATAGTCAGAAACTCCTTTTTAAACCCTCAAGTACAGCAAATCCTCAAGAGTAGACAAGGTCCTCACCATCAAGTTCAATGCCTCAATGGCCTCTAGACTGGGCTCCTCCGAGGACGCCTGGAACAGCATAACGGCCTGTTCAAAAAGACGCGTCCCTGGTGTCAAGTACCAACCATCTTCCGGTCTCTGGGGATCATGTTGGGCTTTTTCCGCCTCGTGCGCGTCTGTGGCATCCTGGTTGTACTCGAACGTCTGACTTTGAGCCAGAGCCAGAACCAGGGAAACTCGACAGAACCAGTTTCGATCGTTGGACTGGTCAAGGGGTTGAGAGTATGTATTGCTGAGCCGTTCTCGAAAGTCTCGCCGAAGGAACCAATGGTAATCGCAGAACGTGTCCTCGAAAACGTCGAGAAGATGAAAGGCATGCGGTTTCGGGGGCAGCTTGATCGAGTTGTCGGAATCTTTCAAACGGTATCAACTTTAGCAAGAAACAACCCCCCCCACCCCCCCCGGTATATTGGTCAATCACCTACGCTGGAAGTCGGACTTCAGACCCAGATACGTGTAGCCGCTCTCAGGGCCAGACTCTGGAGGGCGGTATAGGCCGGACTGGACAAAAGGGTGCAGCGATGAAGAAAGATCCTTCAGCTTCTGAATGAGGCGCTCTGCATTGTAATCATCTCGCGGGTGACTTCTGGTGAAAAAATTGTCGTTCGTCTGGGAGGATTCGGTCGTTTCAAGTGGCCTCGACGTCTCGGACTCAATGCCGGCCAAGGGCGGTACTTGAGCGGCACTGAATTGACGCTTCGAGTTTGCCTCCCCCTCGACCTCTCGCAAATAACTCTCGGGGACGGTAACGTAGGTCTCTTTCTTGGGGTATACGCAGTCTCGTTTTCGCAAGGTGCAGCGGTTGCACGGGGACTCTACCGCAAGCAACGTCAGCAGCCAGCCGGCAACTTGGCCTTTGGGACTTTTCCAAGGCTTCACGTACCGCCGCTGCATTTCAGCTTCTGCGAGTGACATGCCGTACAGGCCGCTGCACTGCGCCCTTTGAACTTGCCCATTTCGACCCCATGATACGGCGCCTCGACGCGTTGGAAGAGGGTTGGCGGAGTGCGGACACGCTCGGCAACCACCTTGCGAGAAGAAAGGTGACACGTCGTCCTCGGCTTCCTTTGATGGGACAAGGGCGGGCGTGGGAGAAGAGCCGAGGAGAGAAGGAAGAAAAGCGGGTGCGGGCAACGTGGAAGAATGGAAGATCCCTTAGTTACCAATGGACTGGATCAAGATGCGACTTTAGCTGGGCTAGAATGATCACCAGGAAATCAAAGGCAACGAGACAACAACGCTAACTGCTTCGTCGTGCCCCCTCCTGAGACGATTGGTTTCTCCGCATAAGGACCGGTCAATTGCATCTGGAACTGCCAATTCATCAAGCTAACCTGCTGGGTCCTCCCCAATAAGCAAAAAAAGGGGGTGCGTCTATCTGATCAAAGACGGCTCCGGCTCCACGTCCAAGGCAACTTTCCAGCGCCAGGGGCGTTTCGTCCCTTCCATGCCGTCAATTGCGACAAATCTCGCAGCGGGAACGGATGGGGGTCCTGGAAGTCGGGAGGCACCCTTCCGTGCTTCCAGCTCCAGAGGTCGACCAGGTCCTCGTCGAGACGGTCCTCGAGCATGTCGACGACGTACTTGCCGATTATGGGCAGAAACTTGAAGCCGTGGTTGGAGCCGGCCGTGGCGATGAAGAGGTTCTTGGTCGAGGGGTACGGGCAGATGCGGAAGTTGAGGTCGGTGGCCATGCCGTCCCTGCAAATTCCAGTCAGCTATTTCTTCGGATAGAGGCTTCTGGTTCGCTTGCCAGCAAAGTCGCGTAGTAACAAACGGCCGGTCCGCCAGCTCCGGGATCATCTCTCGCACAAACTGTCTCATCTCGTCCTCGAGCTCCTTCGGACATCCGTCGTACGGATAGTCGCCGACAGAGTGCAGCACCGAGGCGCCGCGGTGCTCGTGGTTCTCGTAGTTGGTCACCAACCTCACGCTGCACAGCTTGATCAGGCCGTCGGCGTCGGGCGGGAAAATGATGCCTTTGTGCTTGTTAGACGCGGTGCCACGGTGCCACCGGGACTTCATGTTCAAACATACCCTGCTCAAAGTCGTCAATGATTGGAATGTCCCTGTACTTTTCCACCTCGCCCGGCTCGAGCTGTATGACACAAATTGCCGACGTCTGCGCCACGACATCGGTGCTCGCGCCGTCGACAAGGGCCGGGAGGTTGGCTCCAGCGGCCACGACGACGACGTCGGCGGCGTGGTACTGTCCATTGGCTGCAACGGCACCCCTGCAAGTGCCGTCCCGGTCGTACACCAGCTTCTTGATCTGACCTGCGTCCCCGGTGACGTACCTGGCGCCGAGCGCCTGGGCGGCCTGGGCCAGTCGGAGGAGGGCCTTGCCAGAGGGAACCTGAGGCAAAAGGCGGTCAGCGTCTGCTCTCGAGGCGGCGGAGGATCCGACTTGACGATACCCATCCAGCCTCGGGGCTGTACAAGTTGGTCCAGCCCGGGAAATCCCCCGTCAGGGCTGGCCACTTTTGCTTCATCTGCGCGGCTGACATGTATTCCACGCCCTGTCTGCCGGTATTCTTGGCCAGCTCTTTGGCATTCTCCAGCCAGCCATTCGTCATTTCGTGGCCGCCCATGATCCAGCCCGTCTCGCGGTACAGGCCCGCAAAGATGGACTCGGGGTCCTTCCAGACACGCAGCGTCTCGAGGCCGAGCTTCGCGTAGTGCGGGTTGGGGTAGTCGGTGCGGATGACCTTGTTCAGGTCCGTCGCGGCCGAGTCCCTGGACGGGGGGTCGAACCGGTCGACGACGGTGACTCGGTCGTAGCCGCGCTGCCCGAGGTGGTAGGCAGTCGAGGTTCCGAAGACGCCTCCGCCGATGATGAGGACTGAGGGTTTGGACATGGCGAGGTCTACTGGGGTCTGTCACTGCGATGAAGGGGGAGTTTCTTTGTGTAGTTGGATGTACTCGTTGCGAGGAATTGTGGTCTGTTTGCTTCTTGAAGTCTGAAGCCTATGGCATTATTTATACTTATTTGGAATGGGCTTGCAATCGACTCGCAATGCAAAGTTGCTGATGATGCGCAAGCGTGCGGAGGAAGTTTTGTTTTCTCTTTCCTCTCAACATTCTCGTCCTCTTGATTCCCCCACGCCCTCAATCGAGTAGACTGCGCGGCTACGTCGCACGCCATGGCTATTTGCTTGCATCTGGGCCATCTCGGTGCCCAACGGGTCGCCACGGCCACGGCCTTCATGTTCTCAACCATCAATGCACTCGCTATTCCGTAAATCCGTGCCCACCTCGACGCAAAAGGCGGAGATACGAGGACAAGGCAACAAGGCGACCGTCGGCTCAACGAACAGTAGCCGCCGACGAGAAGATGGCGGGAACCGCCGGCCTGTCCTCCTGGTCGTGGCCGGTACCACGGCTCGAAGGCCCCTTGACTTTCTGCCGCATCGGTGGCCGATTCAACTATCGCTCGGCCTGACACGCATTAGCGGCCGGACGACGCAGGGACGCATGGCTACGTCAGCACGTTGTGCTATCGCAACGGGGGATCAAGTGAGTGGCATTTAAACGCGTGCTTAATCGAGTTTGTCCAGATAAGCCGAATTCAGTGCGAGGCAAGTTTACCCGACTATCCATATAGAGACCAAGAACTTGAGACAACTTGACAAGGAGCCTTCAACCAATTTTTTCTTTGTTATGTACCAGGTAGGAATTATATAAATGGTCCATACGCCGTGAACTACATTGTGTGGTTATTGGCCTTATCTACGGTGTCCCCCATCTATGCATGCTTCATCTCTCGATATTGAACCCAGTGGCATCTCAGATATGTTGCCCGAGAGCACAATAAAAAGGAGGGGCCTTTTACATGCTTGAAATCATCTCTATGGGTTATTTACAGCTCTGAAAAGGATCTTTTCTCGAAAAATCGACATTCGTTTGCCCAACAGGAGTTCAGGACAGCAGTAAATCTTCTTGCACAACTGGCTTCCCAAGCTGCTCACCATCTTGACTTACAGCTGCGGAGGCGGTCATGTTAAGGAAATCATGGAGTAGGAGAAGTGGCTCCTCCTTGGTGGTCTTCCTCCCGCCGCCCTGAGATTTTACTGTTAAAGTTGAAAGCTCTATTAGAGTCGCCCACAAAGCTGATAACCCGTTGGCCGTTACGTATCCGGTTATTTCAAGGCCACATGAGTCCATTCTTTCGGAAAGCTTGGCCAGACTGGCTGCCTGGCCAAGTTCTTACCCAGCCAGGAGTTCAGCTATCTCCATCATAGTTCTGTGCCCCGTCTCCGGCTTCTTTTCAAGCCTTGATACGGACTACAGTAACCACCGTAGAAGGCCCTGTGGAATCCCCAGATTACTACCCTGGCACACTGTACTTTCATCGTCGAAAGTTCAAAGGTCGCTGCAATCTCCATCATGGCTTCGCCTTCCCCATTCACCCACAATTACTCTGATATGCAACAGTGAATTCAGAATACTGACAAGACAAGCGACGAACACTACTTCAGCGCTAATCTCCTTGCAGCCTCTCTTTAATTTCCCTTCTTTTTCTTTTTCCTCGGCGGATGCAAAGAAGTTAGTTCTCATTGTGTTTCATTGGATACCTGCTGATAGATTCTCCAGCGCCATGGTTGTCGAGGGTTTCCTTCTAGAAATAGACACGAGGGATACGTGATGCTATTATTGCTCACCCATAGACCTATTATGTTTGTTAGTTTTACTGTTTTATTTTAATATTAGCAAAATTCATCACGAGTTCCAGATCTCATGTCAGTACCGTCGAACAATCACGTCTAAAATGCTGTTCCCAGCCAGGATAACTGAATTCCTTGTGGTGATTTCATTTTTTTTTTTTACTTGCAGCCCCTATCGTAGCTGCTGTCGAGACTTCGAGTCTTCATTCGCCCGATTCAATAGTTGAAGCGTGACATACGAAAAGAGTCTCACAGTATCACCAGACTTTCGGAGTGTAGGGTATCCATCTGCTGGAGTCTTGCTGTCGTCCGTATCCAACACAACCTGGTTTTCTTCCCCTCCCAGGTCTCCCCGACTCCTTCGTAAAGACTCTCTTATCAAGATCAATCCCAGCATCACCAAGTCCATAGAGGGCGGGACAATGGATCGGGAATAGAAAGTGAGAAAACAACGGGCGAATGGATGTTGTACCCGGTCCCACCGGCATCGCCCACGTAAACAACTTCACGAGGGAAAATGGAAAAGAGAGAAGAGGGAAGAGAATTGAGCCGGATACCACCCCAAGAGGAAACTCTCCGCCTGAACCCTGCTCACGCCGTCCCACCTCGACTTAGCTTCGTGGCCGGATTTCCGTATGAGGCAGCTGGAAATCGTCCACGCCGACACGGAGGGTTGGCTAGCTAGGAATCTAGTTGCAATTCCGAAAACGGTCCTATTACGCCGATTTCCTTACTAACGTAAGAAACCTCCTCAATCCTCGCCGGGTCGAGTTGAGAAAGGTTGGATCGGCTAGCGCGGGGAAGTGAGGGGGAACCCGGATTCTTGGGATTCCAAAATGTGACGAAAGAACTTCATAAATGTGACGAGGTGTCTCGGGGAATGATGTCATTGTTAGCCTAGTCTACATACCAGCAGGCATCCCGTAGCGCCATGGCTGCGCCTCTCTTCTCGCGATATATTGAGTGCAGTAATGCCACTTCAGAAGAGGAATGTGTGAGCGAGTCAGGCGCCAGGGTGCAGATATCGGCGAGGCGGTGAGATAAAGTACCTACAGCAGTGCAACCGCAGAGGAGGGGGGGAGTGACATGAATCCCGGACCGATCCTTGTTGCCATGGCGGGGGACGCTCTCCTCTCGCGCTGCACGTCAGCGGACTATTTCGGGTTTCTTCGCGTCGAGACTCTTTCGTGCGGGACCGCGGAGCGTCTCGTCGTGACCGGTCATGTTCTCTCGCCGCCAGCTTGCGGTTGTGTCGGGAATGGAATCGCGTCATTGGTTGGGGAGAAGAGAGAAGAGACAAGATCGGGCAACTTCGGTTTCAGAGGGCCGTATCCGTAGACTACCAAATTAACGTCGTCTCGGCCCACGACGGACATGGACCTAGACCGGTGGAAGCCCATCAAAAAAACGGGCGGCAAGTCCTGTGACTTGGGAGGCCCTTATTTCCCCATGTCCGGGTGGAACGATAGCGCCATCATTCCCCCGGGCTTGTTTTCTCTTTTCTCCATGCGACTCACGCGCGGTCGATCCTGATTCCCCTCCGCTTCCAGGTCCTCGGTACCCAGCGATACGGAGTAAGTGGTTGTCAAGCTTCTCGTTAGTCGCAAGAGCAATCCCAAACCATCATCTTCCGCGATGGTTCATGTTGTATTCTGTCTCCGTGCGACCACTACCGCGCACTCCCTCAGGACCCTCACAAATTCTCAATACAAATACCGCGGGTATGATCCGCGCTCCGTGATCCCTCTCGATGATTGACTCTGACCACAAAAGCCTCATTCAATTCCCCTGCCCACCCCACCAACACTCATACCAGTCCCCGTCACCTCGCAGAGCACGTCCATCTTGTGAAGCACTTGTTGGTCGTCATTGGCCGGATAAGTACCATGGCCAACCCGCGGAAATCAACCCTCCCCAAAGCCGATTGCGACGCACCCTCCGCGCAAAGCCTCCTCGTGCTCGTCCGAGACTTGCGCGTCGCTTCCCACACCATGACAAAGGAAGCCGCCTCGACCCAAGCCGCAAAGACGCTCGTCAACGACATCGGGGACAACCTGGTCGAGGCCGTCCAGGCGCTGTCGGAGCTGACGGATGCCCTCGTGGACAGCCCGCACATACACCAGGCCGTCGTCGAGGCGCACGAGGAGTCGAGGGCAAAGACTGCCCTGTGCGATCTCTCGGCTATTGTCTCGATGGATATCGACCATTCCAAGCTGAGGTAGATGCTATTACGTGCTGCTGTCAACGGATCTGACAGAGATGCAGGAAAATTCGAGATTTAACGTCGCAGTTCTCAGACGACGTTCATAGAGTATGGCACAGTTCTGCTCGCGGAGGCGGACGGGCACCATGATTGCGTGGTCTCATTAGTTGTCTATTTATGTGCTTGGCTTGTTCGCGGACATCTACCTACAGAGTACATCTCTCTCTCCGCCCAAGTGTAATTCCTAATATTCCTCCTAATTTATACCATTCTCCTCAAAAATCGTCTTGATCTCTTCCTCGCCCAGTCCATTCTCCAAAGCAAGCTGCAACTGAATTCGACATTTCGACGGCCCCAAGAAACCAGCACCGATGCCGAATTCCCGCTCGCCTTCGACAAAGCCCCAGGCGGTACGACGGCTTACCACCACGGGGATGTCGGTCTCATTGAGGACCTTTTCCAGATCCTCGACGGCCTCGGATGGCCAGCCGCCCGCACCGAGACCAGCCAGGACTATGCCGGCCGCTCCGCCGTCGACGGCAGCCTTGAACAGATCGGAGGACTCCTCCTGGTGGCCGTACAGAATGTCGACGCGGGGCAAGCCCTTTTCCATGCTGGATCCGGTGACGTCGAAGTAGCGGTGGCCTATGGCACGAGCCGGGGGGTACCAGAAGATGGGCTGGATGTCCTCGAAAACGCCCAAGTAGCCCTGCTCGTCGGCCTTGAACGTGTCGACGGCGTTTGCGTTGGTCTTGATGGTGTAGCGAGCCGATGCAATGCGATCGTTTAGGACAATCATGGTCCCGCGCCCCTTGGCCGAATCGTCAATGGCCAATTTCACGGCCGACAGCAAGTTGATGGGACCGTCGGCGCTGAAGGCCGTCGCCGGACGCATGGCGCCGACGATGACGACTGGCTTCTCGCTCTTGACGGTCAAGTCGAGGAAGAAGGACGACTCCTCCAAGGTATCCGTGCCGTGCGTGACGACGACACCTTGGGTAAAGGGGCTGTCGAGATCCGTCTGGATTTGGTGGGTGAGGTTGAGCAGGATGCTCGAGTTGATGTTGCCGCTGTCCACGTTGGCAATCTGGACTCCCCTCACGTTGGAATAGTTGCACAGCGCGGGGACGGCGTTGATCAGCGTCTGGATGCCCAGCGTTCCGGCTTGGTATCCCGTCGTCTGGTCCGACGAGCTGGCCGAGCCGGCGATTGTGCCTCCGGTGGCGTAAATGGTGACGTTGGGTAAGCTGGCGTTGTAGCATTGAAAGTCCCCAATGCTTCGGCTGAGTAGTTTGGAGAGATGAGGAACTGGCGATGCTTGGGACGATGCGGTCAGCATCCCAAGGGATAGAAGGGTGAGTGATGTAGTCAACATCTTGTTGAAGGTGAAGGGATGTGAGTTTGGTATGTGCCAACAAAAGACGTTCCCTCAAGGATGTCCTAGGAAAGAGCCTCGCAGGTGGTGCAGAGATCGAGAAGAATTTCAACAATGATAGTCAGTCTTGACAGTGAGTTGTACCGTTTTATAGCCTCCGGACAAGGTGCAACATGGGACCCTGCATTCTGGCAGCTCATGATCCATCACGATAGCGATTATGACAACTCTCCACCCCCGTATCTCGACCTGGCGATCAGACCTGGATTGAGCGCTCCCGCGGCCCCTCACGGAGCATGAGCTCTTTGCGATAAGCTACACGCAGGTCCGCCCATCGGGCCCCGGGATCGGGGAACTCTACCTTGCTCCCCCATGACTCAAGCCACTCAGCCTAGGGTCATCAAGGAAGGCGTGAACCAACCCGACAGTGAGGGACTTGGCGACGGTATCCGTCCATCCCGAAATGTTGGTTCAGGCCGAAGAGCCAGCGGGGTAGCCTTGGACCACGGCGCTGAGCAAAATAGGAGCGGTCTGGCGAACGAGTCAGGGCCCTTTGGGCCTTTAGTCCCTTCACGCGCTGTTGCTCCGGTCTTCCTCCTGTCAACGTTACATTGCGACAGGCTGCGGTCTTGGCGACGAGCTCGCGGAATTCCGTGCCAAGCCTCGCATAAATGATAGGCTAAGTGCGAGGCTGCGCAATAACCGATAGGAAAGAAGATGCTTTGTGAGGTAAACGAAATTAAAGCACGTTTCCCAGACATAAGTCGGTTGGTAGAGTGTTACAAATACAACACTCTGTGGTGATTCCACGACTGCGGCCTCTAACATGAGGAAGAGTGAACTGCTAGTGACTGGAGTTAAGCGAGGTGGCACAAGCTGTTACCACGGGAGGACAAAGGCGTCTGTCGCCCTCCGCGTCTGTTCATGTTGCCCTTGGCCGTTATCATATGCATGCACTTCATCACGAAGCCTATGCTAGTTGGTGTGGAATTGAGAGAGGATCCTAATGTCTACTTATTTCCATTTTTAATAAAAACACAGAACTATCCATGTCCTCTAACTGGCTGGAAAAAATACAAAGAAATACGTCCAGTACGAATATCTCTGACAATCCACACTCCGCACCCAACACTATAGAACCAGCCACGTCCGAACCCTTCAACAACATAACTCAACCAGGTCTAGGAGCTTGCACATGAATACTTCATTCCGGTATATTCTTAAATAGAATTCCCGCCTCGCTGCATGAACCTGAGTCTATCGTCAATCACGCAGCTCATCAATTCCCGGACTTCACCTACTTAGAACATTTCGTCCGGGCACACATCCTTCTCCGTATTATACGTAAAAGACGTAAAAAGATACGAGTCCCACATGCGGGTGACGTGGTCGTCGTCGAGGTAGCTGCAGTCGTTGTTGTTCATGCCAAACGAAAAGTGGAAGACGTTTGGCTCCTTGAAGGAGACGGTGGCGTTGGCCTTGAGCCACGCGTCGTCGACGACGGACGTCTCGACGGTGCACGCGGCGTCGGTGCCCCAGGCGTACGTCTTGCACGTGGCCGTCTGCGTGCTCGCCGTCCACGAGACGTGGAGCTGCTGCACGATGCCGGCGTCGCCCTGCCAGACGTAGCAGCAGTCGCGGTCGGCGGCGGCGGTGGTGAAGAGGCCGGCGAGGCAGGCGGAGAGGGTAGAGAAGCGCATGATGGAACAAAGTAGTCAAGATGTTGAGTGATGGTTTGTACAAGGGGATGAGTTGTTGATGGGCAAGACGTTGTGGGAGGAAGACGTTATATATCGCACACCACCACCTACGGACCGTTGAAGAGATGCTCCCATCAAAGACATCAGGAGACGCTCTATGGGCATCGGAGCCGTCGGACCATGCTCAGAAACTCCGGTGAAGACATTGGGAATCTGCAATTCATACCGACCAAGGGTTAGTCTCACATCCCAACTCTATTCTCTTATCCCCCGCAAATGGAAACGGCTCCTGATCACCACGTGCGTGCACAAGAGCCCACCCACTTTGAGCACAGCTTCGAACAGGCCCCTTCATTAATCGACCTCTGCTCACCAACGGGGCATCTTTCAATCTATCAAAATATCTACATGTTTCACAGCGAGAAAGTCAAAATACGAGACGGAAGAATGAAGACACCGACGATCCTTCGAAAAGGCCGTTCGCTTTTGGTTGGTCTTGTTGGGGGTCGTGGTGAATAAAAGGAAGAGGGTCGCTCGAGAGACTTTACAACACAAGACAACATCAAACCAACTCAAGCATTCATTCACTCCTTCAAAGGACAAACACTTAGCCATGCGTTGCAACTCCCTCCTCGCGACTCTCGTCGTGGGAAGCACCCTCCTGGTTGAAACTCTTGCCCAGAACAGTACAACCCTCAAGTCCCTCGCCAAGTGCGCCCCAAAGGCCTCGACAGCTCTCGTCCCAGAGTGCTGGGCTGAGCTCGAGGTCGAAAAGTATCTCGCTGACTGGTGGGCTGCCAACGGAACCTCGTGCGGGACTCTGGGCTTCGCGCAGTGCTTCCTCAAGAACAACCGATACCCCGGCCTCACCTGCGACGAAATCACCGTCGACACGTGCCCCCCCATCGACACCAACGGCGACTTCGACTCCCAGCAGCAGTTCTACGCGCTGTGGAACATCTACGCCATCCACCAGTTCTTCACCCAGTACAGCCAGGCCCTCAGCAACTCGGTCTCGCTCGCCGCCGGCCAGATCGGTGACATCATCTACACGGTGAACCCGCCCAAGGAGGCAAAGGTCAGCAAGAACTTGATTGCCATCATCCTGGGGGCCACGGTGGGCGAGTTTGGCGCCTCCAAGGAGCTCCTGGGCAACTGGCAAGCGAAGCTCGTCCTCGCTGGCGTCCAGGGCCTCGCCGCTCAGGGGGGCGGCCTCATCACCTGGCTCGGCAACAAGAACTCGAACAACTACCTCCAGGAGACGCAACAAATCTCCGACGTCTCTGCCACTCTCTCTGATCAGGTAAAGGACTACCAGAGCGAACTCGGAACCGCAATCAAGACGGCCCAGGGAAACGTGACTCAGTTTCTTGCCCTCGCGGCCGAGGGGGGCTTCTCTCAGCGCGGACTGACCTCGCTGACTGCTCAGATGGACACCATCTACGAGAACTTGGTCGGTTTCATCTACAGCAGCGCGCTGCAGGCCAACGGCATCTTCTTGACCAAGCAGTACAGTGTCGACCCCCGCCAGATGGCCACGGATGCGGGCGACAAGCTCGTCAACTGCACTTCGCTCGACTCCAACAGCGTGTGCGACCAGTATTGGTTTGATGCGAGTACCACCACGACCTACTCGTTTAGTAAGACGAGCGACTGCGGTTACCGATTCACCGAAATGTGGTACACGACTCTTGCAAAGGGCTGGGTCACGCCCGAGACGTTGTTTCTCGGATCCGATGCTTGTGGCGGGAACCAGCCCTTCTTTGATGGAACTGCCTTTACCATGAACTGCACTGTGAGTGTCTCCCCTGTATTCAATTCACAAAGTACGCGTGTATCTGACCACGATTAAGTCGTACACGCCTACGTGTGTCTACACGACCGACGCGAGCGGCCAGTTCCAGAACTGCCCCAACCAAGACAACTGGATGCGCGGCTACTGGGAGCACAAGGTGCCCTGGTCCTATCTTGGTAGCAAGCTGGTAAGTCTCGGTCTTGCCTCGAACCTGATGTTGGGATGGAGAAGTGAAACTGACCTGTCATCCGATAGACAACCGATTCGGTTATTGAGCGCTGCTAAGCGAGTCAGATATGGGTGCTAACTCTAGTCAAGAATCTATAAGAGAGCCCTTGCCATGTAAGATAGAGATTGGTTGAGGTTACCATGTTGAGGCAGGAATCCAGCTGTTGGGCCTCGGTGAGACTACAGAATTGGGTAGCTTTCATAGAGTCAGGTATGTTATAGAATGTGCAAGTATGTCCACAATGATTTCAATATAGAATACCGAGCTGCGAAACTCTTTGGATCCATCAAAACGTGTTTCGATACGTAATTCATTTCTCGAATCGGCAGCCTATACCCATATAGTGACCGTCTTAGTACTCTTACATCAATAAATACAGCATAGAACGAATGCATCCCCTAACTATCAGGCTTAATATTCGATGCCTTGTCAATCATTTCCATCGGCCATTCCAACCAATCCAACAAGTCAGCGCTCAACATGCCTCGGATAGACTTGAGTAGATGCTCAGCCCATCCATTCAAAAACCAACACGACCCGATGGCCCCCAATAATGGCACGTAATAGGCGAGTATCAGTAATGCTTGAGGCTCTTTTTGCCTGACGCGGGCGATGAAGGTATCTTGCAAGCGATAGAGCCACCCAAACACAAACTGATTACTGGAAGAGCTCGCGCCAATGTCCTCGTTTCCACGACCGTGGCTTGCCTCATATACCGCAGACAATGCCACCAGAGTGTGGTCGTAGATGAAGGTACCGGCACTTGACGCGATCCATTCCCGCAACTTCGCAACCGGCTGCACCCAGTCAATACGAGGCCGTGCCAGTACCCGTCTCGAGTCATTCGGCCTCGGCTCTCGGAGCGGCGCCGTCAATCCACTGAAGAGAGTGGCCGGCTCTATCGCCTGTCGGATAAACCGCACGCCGTGGATAAGCGGCATCTGATGCTCCGTCGCCTCATTGCCAACGGTGGCGATGAGCAGGTCTCCTTCCTCCGTGGGGCCCGCGGCGAAGGCGCAATATGACACGAGCAGGGCGGACACGTAGAGAGCGCCGCAGTTTGCGTCGTTGATGGTCGGAAGGGCTTCGTTCAACTGCCTCAGGCCCGCGTCCGAATGCTGCATGGCCATGGAGAGGTGTCTATCCCTATCGTCCAGGCTGGTGGACTCTAGATGGGCGAGATGGAAGCCCGCCAAGGCACAGGCGAGGTGAAGGACAAGAGGGTAGGCGAGGCCAATCTTGGGGACGTTTCGCTTCCAGAACATTGCCATGGTAGTCTCGCCGGAGCCGGGCTCGTGGAGGGTAGCAGCCGTGTGTTGCAGAAAGTGAATCATGAGCTCGGCGTCGGCGACATTCAACGAGCAGGCGTCGAGTCGTTGAACAGAGCAGAACTCGGCTGGTGCCACTGGCGTGAGAGGGCGCCCGAAGGCGGACCAGTCTTTGCGTGGACGTCCGACACTCCGTCGCTGAGGGGCTGTTTGGGCGACTTGGAACGCGCCTGACGAAACGTCTTCTGTTGATGGCTCCGCAAGGGGGTCGAAGCTGCACGGGACTTTGAAGCGCAAGCAGTTGATACAAGTGGGCTTGGTCTCATCGCACTGTTCCGATTAGTTCCCGCTGAAGAGACCAGTGACCGTCTAGGATTACCTTGACTTTGCGCCTCTTGCAAGTTACGCATCCCGTCCGCGACTTGCGATGTGCTCGTCTGGACTTGCGACGCTGCGTGGAGCTGGGAGTTGGGGAGGTGGATTGCCGCATTGCTACTTAGTAACGACGGCCTAATAATGGGATGGCATGTAAACAAACGATGACAGACGCAAAGGGTCGATATTTGAGGAGAAACCGGTGAGATGGTACAGATCACGCAGTCAGCCGGAAGCAACGGACCAAATGGGATTCTCGTACCTGGGTCCGAAAAGCATGCGTCAAAGGAGGGGCTGCTCATGTGAGGGGATTCGATTACGGATGCGAAAATTATTTCATTCGTCAGTTGGAAGACCTACAGAAGTCAGCAGAAAGCCGAGCCCAAGGGATTATAGTGATTACGCACGAAACGTCAGCCCATGACGGGTTGGTGAACCAGTCCAACATGACAGTCCGGTGCCTCCGGGACCGGCAGAGCCGGAGAGGCGTCGTGCAGCATGTTCCACAGACGATTATATCAGATGGCAATCTGACATCCATCGGATCGCCCTTCTGCGCCGCCAACCCGATCGTAATCAACTCCGTAGGCATCCGAATCTCGAGACTAGTAGTACACAGCGTACAACCTGCGGCATTTGGATGCCCGCAAGCATTAACGGTGGCGCAGCTCAGTCGAAGAATCGACATTCAATTCCTAAAGACGTTTGAAGAGCTCGACGAGCCGGTCTAGGTCGCTCAAGACTTAAGAGTCATGTTAATGGCGCCGCGCAACCACCCAGAAGTAAGGACAGCCCCAATACCAGTCTTCTTAGAGTGAGCCACGGCGATAACAAAAATAACCCAAGGCTATGGGAGATGTTGAATATGAAATTTGGCTTGTTGGAGAGGCTGTGGGCGTGACATCGAATTTCGGATGGAACTTGAGGTAACAATTCTCAACGACCGACCTTGGGGATCAGGTCCTTGTTTCGAGACATTCACATCAGCAATGGGGGAGATTGAACATGGTGGAGAGAAGATTCAAGACGAGTCGCAATCAAATCAACGGCACTCATATTAACAAGCCGCTGTGCATACACCCCAAAGCTCTCCCTACATGAACATTTGACCATGCGCTCCCCCCCGCCGTTACCATTGAACGGCGTCGGAAGCACCAGTGAGTGGATGTAATTATGCAAGGCTCTACATGCTTACGACCCAGTGCTAATTTATGCTTGGGTTATTTGCAGACCTATAGATCGCCTTCGGCCTCGACCGCCGTCTTGTCTGCCAATTTCTCCCGTGCCTTATCCATCGCTAACATCGACCACCCCAAAGCCCACGTCTAAAGAAATCAGGATATTGGCAGCGATGGCCTTGCGCATCATAGCTAAATTGAACTTGGTATAGGTACTGGTCACTCCCGTGAGGCGTGACGCTGTGAGGAATAAGTCGGCACCGCGTCAACAGTCAGCACGCGATGCGAGCGACGGCTCGGCATAGTCACCGATGGTCTGCAGGATCAAGTCAAGTCCAGTCGGACAGACTTGCCTGAAGCGGTGAATAATTTTACTGCTTTTAATCCAGCCAGCTTAAGTCGAGAGTTTTCCGATAGATCCGGCGATATCTTGCCAGTCTAGGACGCTGAAAATTAATGTGCAACTAGCAGAGAAGACGACAGCGTGGAGTTTGGCCCAATTTTGATTCAATGGTTCAATGAGCATCGTCGGGCCGATATTCCCACTTTCAGACAGACCCAGATCGGGGAAAAGTCGGAAATCAGACGCGAGATGAAATAGATAGAAGACAGGCCTCGCTAGATGAACCTCAACCTTGCGCCAATCTCGGCACGCCTGTATCATGACTCCTGGGCTTCAAATCAACACGCTGTAAGTGACGGGCCTGACATCAGATTGCCCGTGGCTGGATTTATTCACGCCAACCAGACGACATCAGCATTCACACGGCCTACCCGGCATCCAGGGTACGGCAAGCGTGACTAGAGAGTATCGAGTGAAATGAATTTCACAAATAGACATGCCCTGGAGAGTAAACTCTTCGATGTCCCCCAATCACTTTTCACTACACTGAGCCGAGCTATAGTAGTAGGGATAATTCCATTTCAGTACATGACAGATTTAATGACGTCGATGAAGACGCCTATTCTCAATAGCATCGAAGGCGACCGAATTACTGTTCACCAATATCTTCGTTCCTAATAGCATATTAGTTCTATACTTCTACAGGTAAGAAATATAGCACTCACCACAGGTCAGGCTTTTCTTGGATGAACTTGGTCATGAGGTCCTTACACTCATCGCTGTCCAAGACAACGACTTCCACGCCACGCTCGATAAGATACTTCTCACCGCCAAGAAACGCCTTGTTCTCTCCAATCACGACTCTTGCTATTTTATAGAGCAGACAAGCACCGGTGCACATGTCACAGGGCGAAAGGGTCGTGTACATGGTTGCCCCTTCGTATGCAGACGCGGGCAGTCTGCCGGAATCCTCCAGGGCCGAAATTTCCCCCTACGTTGTATGCGACGCGGTGAGCAACGGAATGCAAGAGGGCAGTTGGAAATGCACCCACGTGTAAAGTAGCGCTGCCCCTTTGTACGCGCATGTTGTGGCCTTTTCCGAGGATCTTGCCGTCCTTGGAGACCAGGCATGCGCCAATGGGGATGCCTCCGGTTCTGAGGCCCTCTCGTGCCTGCTCGATTGCAACGACAAAGCCTGGATCTAATTCTGACATGGTGATTTGGGAATAGGGGTTGGATTGAAGCGATGGTGGGTGGTCTCGGTGAGAGATTGAGAAAGGATGCAATTGGGGGGGAAGGTGGAGGAGATGGCTACGGAGTTAATCTTGGAAGGATTGGGCGCTTATCGCGAAGGACTGAAGGGCAGGTGAAGCCTGGCCACTGATTGCTACCATCAGCACATTTGCGATTTCAGACATGAGGTAACTATCAAATCACGGTCCAATACGACGTAATTAAAGGAGAATCAATGCGTTAAGCCTTATGACAGGGCGGCCTTGAAACCTGGTAAAAATAGCCATGGCGCAGCTCACTCGGACTCGTCCGATCACGTGCGCGCTCACACGCCCCATCCGGCCCGTTGATTGGTCCGTCTCCAGGTCCCCGAGGGGCTGAGATTTCCTGTGGGGAACGGCTCCTGCTGCAGCAAATGCCTAAAGGCGTCCATCCATCCTCACCAGCCGCCAGCTCGCGCCATTTTTCCCATCATACCATTCCACGCGTCCTCCTAATGGATCCCCTCGCGTCTGCTGCCTCGGCCGGGATCCCACCTGCAGACAGCCACGGCTTCGGCCACGGCTTCGGCCACGGCCTCGGCCCCGGCGCCGGGGACTTTTTGCTGGCCCCCGCTCCTCCTCGTCGCCTAGTCCCCGTCCTCGCGTCTACCTCGCGGTCCTCGTCTGCCGACTATGCCGCCTCCGAGATTCGGATGGTCCACCCTCCCGTGTCGTCGGCTTGTCTGGCCTGCGTGAGTTATTCCCGAGTTGCAGAGCTTGGCATGCGTCTTTTATCCTCAGCTGACCAATCTCCAGCGTAGCAAGCATCTCAAGTGTGATGGCCAACGGCCTTGCTCGAGATGCGTCACATCAAGCTTCGAGTGCGTCTACGTGGCGTCGCGTCGCGGCTATCGGGGGACTGGACGGGGCAAGATGCCTGAGAATTCTCACCAGGCTCTCACCAACGGCCCCAGTGCCGGTCATGCCCTGGCTGCTCCCGTTCCATTCAACTTTGCCGCTCCCGCCTTCTCGGACATGGGCCCAATCCCTCCATTCGCTCCTGCGCCTTCCGCCGACTTCCCAAGCCTCCCCTTCCAAGGCCCTTTCGGCGCCCCAGTAGATGCTTTCAACCTCGGCTTCCAGTCTGTGCCTCGGGCACTTCGGTGCAAGGAGCGATACCTCGACGCCTTCTATCAAGAGTTCCACGCTGCCCACCCCTTCGTACTCCCCAAGGCCTTTCTCCTTCTATTGGCCAAGGACAGCGCGCTCGATCCCCTCCTGGCCGTCATGCGCTGGATCGGATCCCTATATGTCGACAGGTCGGCTTCCGATGGTCTCTTGAAAGAGGCCTACAACCTGGTTTACAAGCCCGGCGCCGCTAGAGACGGTTTCCTAGTCCAGGCGATGCTGCTGCTCATCATCGGACTCGACGGCCACCGTCGGAGGAAGAGGGTAGAGAGCCTCCTGATTGAGCTTCGCAAACTGTCGGTCCAGCTCGGCCTCCACACCCGCCTCTTTGCGCTGGTGAACGGGCAGGGCATCCCGGTGCTGGAAGAGACGTGGCGAAGAACATGGTGGGAGCTCTACGTGATCGACGCAATGATTGCGGGCGTCCACCGGACTAGTAAATTCCACCTGTATGAAGTGCCCGTCGATGTCGCCTTGCCGTGCGAAGAGCACCAATTCCTCTCAGGTGTAAGCTCGACCCCCTCGCCTTGGTTGCCCAGACTGACCCGTCGCAGCACATCCCGCCGCCGCTTCACCTGGAGGACATGGATCGTAATAGAATGCTGGCAGACGGGCGCGAATTCTCATCCTTCGCCTACCGAGTTCAATGCTGCCGCATCATGGGCAAGTTGCTGACCGTGTCCGCATATACGCCCCCGGACAAGACGGTGGCGCACATAGAATCCCTCCTGACGGACTGGATGCTCTACCTGCCCTCGTCTAAGCAGAACGCATACGATAACGAAGGCCGGCTGGACGAAATGATGTTCCAGGCACACATGATGTTGCATGCCATCTCCATTCTCCTGCACCAGCCTCACTCACAGCTAGATCCGACACCAACGTACTACATCAACGCGTGCGCACCAAACACGCCGGCGCTATCGAGCGACACGTTGAATGCACACACCAACCGCACCATCCAGTCGGCCAACCAGCTCAGCAAGTTGGTGACGCACCGGGTTTCCCTCTTGTCGCACACGCACTTCTTCGCCTACATGTTGACTCTCTCGTCCACCATCCATCTCAGTAAGTGGTCGCTCATTTTCGTGCCCCAAGACGACGACACGGTGCGTCAGAACATCCGTCTCAACATTGGTGCACTTGTAAAGTATGCAGAGATGTGGCCTGCGGCACATCACTTGACCAACCAGGTCAGGAGCATCGCGCAGGAGGTGTATCAGATGAAGACGGGGCAGCAGCTGTTGCTCTCAAAAACGACGGGGCTGGTGAGCCAGTAACGCGAACCGGCCTTGATCTACAATACTGTTAATACACGACGTTTCAATTTCACCCAACAGCAACATGTACGTGTATAGATGCAGCCAAGACTCCCACCAATCTCGAATCTCAGTACGGATAATAACCTTAAAAACAGGCAATCATCTCTACCGAGATTCCGAAACAGCTAAACTCCAGCCGTGCTCGAATACGAGGAGGCCCGGGTTCCCCGACATAAGCGGACAATGCGGGGGTTCAAAATAGCTGCACCCAAGGCAAGCTAAAGCCGCCTCGAGGCGCAGTAAGCGGGACAATTTTGCACTGCCGGAGACGTAAGCGGAGATCGGGGACCGGGGCGGCGACCTTCGGGGATTATCGATGCTGCGCAAATGCATGAGAGTAAGGTGAAGATGGCAGATGCAGGGGAAGCGAGAGGCATTAATAAGACGTCGCTGTCTGAACCTTTTGGACAGCCGCTCGTCATTCACCCCCATCGACACATTCACAATGCAGAGTATAGCAGCCCTACTCCTCCTCGTCGCCCCGGCGGCCACGCTCGCGTCGCCGTGCAAGCCGCCAACACCACCCCCCAAGAACAACACGCTCTGCCGGCTCCCGGCCCGAAACGACGTCTACCTCAGCGTCGGCTTCGACTACGCCGGCGACTGCGTCCCCTCCAAGGGCGACGTCCCCGGCTACATGATCTTCGTCGACTTCCCCGACGCGCAGGCGCCCTCGGACGACCCCCCCAAGGACCTCCGCGACGTCTTCTTCCCCGACGCCGTGGACTGGTACCAAAAGTCCAGCTACGGCGCCCTCGCCCTCAACGTCACGTCGGACGTCTCGCGCTACTACCGCATGCCCGCGCCGGCCGCCTCGTACGGCTGGGACGCCGGGCTGACGTACGAGCAGCACGAGGCCTACATCCAGGACGCGCTGCAGGCCTACACGGGCAACGGCGCGCGGCCCCCGCCGCCCGAGACGGAGGTGCTCTACGTGGTGCCCACGCGCGCGGCCAGCGCCTACATGACGCGCTCCATGGCCTTTGCCGGACGGGTCAAGACGCCGCAGGGCGCCTCCGTGGCCCGCAAGGCCGTCACCTTTGGCGTCGATCCCTTCGTCACCTGGGGCTACGGCGCGCTGAACCACGAGACGGGGCACACCATGTGCCTGCCCGACTACTACCCCTACGCGCCCGGCTTGACCACGCAGGAGTGGGTGGGCGGATGGAGCCTCATGGGCGACATTGGCGGCCCGGGGCCCGACTTTTTCGCCTGGGACAAGTATCGTCTGGGCTGGCTGTCGGACGAGAGCGTCGACTGCGTCGCCGAGCACGGAACGAGCGAACACGTGCTCACGCCGCTGGAGACCAAGGGGGGCATCAAGGCCGTCGTCGTGGCTCGCAGCGAGACGGCCGCGCTGGTGGTCGAGGCGCGGGCCGCCGAGGGTCTGGACGACAAGGTGTGCGCGCCGGGAGTGCTTCTGTACACGGTCGACACGACGGTGCCGTCGGGCGAGGGCCCGGTGAGGGTGCTGGATGCCAACCCGGCCACGGGCGGGTGCGGCGGCGAGAATGGGGAGCTGAACGACGGGACCTTGTCGCTCGAGGGCGGCAAGAGCGAGTATGATGTCTCTGGATGGGGCATCAAGGTGAAGCTCGTGTCCAAGGATGGCGGAAAGTACAAGGTGCGCGTGGAATATTCGTGAGGGTTGTGTCGATAAGGCGTGGTTGGTTGGTTGGCTTCTTGGCATAGCGGTGTTCTTTGGCCTGTTGTACATACTTTCTGCATATAATTCTTGTAAGCTTTACTTATTCATGATTGCTATTCAATTACATGTCATGTGTCGAGCCCGGCCAGGTAATGCGGGTGATTATCAAATGCCTTATAACCGGGCCAGATCTCGGTCCAACGCTCATGTTGTAGCGACTTTGTTGACTGATAAATCTGTACTGGTGATCCGAAGAGGCACATCAAGTCTTGAAGACTACAATCTGGCATGTGCGGATCGGAATGCTAGAAATCTTGATAGAGTTCACGTTGAGGACAAAGCTATACTACTCTGAGCTCGTCGGCATAGCGGACTCTCTTCGTGTCATCAGCAGAATAAAAAGAAAAGCATGCGACGCATCCCGGCAAGAAACGTCTGGTACTCCTCCTTGGGCCATTGGAGGACATTGTGCCAGAGCATCAGGGTATATCCTATCCTCGACATCAGCACGAAACATATCGACCGAGACCCCCAAGCACCAAACCTTCCATGTCATTCTCCAGCGTCAGGTTCACGTATCGACCAACCTCGGCGAGCTGAGGATCCTCGGGCCAGCCACCCACAGGGAGCTGCAAGGCACAAAAGTCAGCCATGTGCTCACCCCACGCCTCAAGACGGCGACACTAAACGTGCCTTGTAGTCCACGCTCTCGACATCGGTAAACCCGGCCTCCAGGAGCCCCCTTTCCTGCAGCCCCTCCCTCTGCACGTAAAACGGCGTGCCCAGCTTCCTCCCCCCCCCTCGGCGTACAGCCGCGCCCACAGCTTCAGGGCGGCCACGTCGTCCGTGGTGCCGTCGTCGCTGCGAATCTCCACGTCGGCCTCGCACGACTGGACCCAGCCGCCGGGGCCGCAGCAGCGGTAGGCTTGCTTGAAGAAGGCGGGCCAGTCCCGGATGGCGCCGAACAGGTAGCGCACGTGGACGAAGTCGAAGCTGTCATCCTTCCACGCCCAGGGGAGCGTGGCGTCGTCGATTTCGAACTTTACGTTTGGGGGCACCCAGGTGGACTGGATGGAGGACAGGTCGGAGCCTATGACTTGGGCGTTTGGGTGCTGGTCCGCGAAATCACTGCACGTGTTAGATTATGATATTTGGCTAGGGTCGAGATCAGTACATTGCCCAGATGCCTAGAGACGGTCAGTTTGCGTTTTCCTTCCAGGGCATGGAGACATACCTGTTCCGGTGCCGACGTCCAAGACTTTCTATGCATCCAAGCGTCAGTCCCAGAAGAATCCTGGCTCTTGCCGTGTTGCTCACCTTGACATGCTCGTCAATGGGCGCGAGGAAGAGCTTGCCGCCAAGGGGCAACGTGAGGGAGTGGTGGCTAATATCGACGGATTCGCGCTGCTGCTCATCGTTGGGCGTAAAGTAGTCGGTAGGGTGCCGGTCGCTGTGGTACGTCCGTCCCTGGATGGTGCGGTACTCGAGGATACTGCTTGTGACGGAAGCGGTAGAGCTTGCACTGCGACGGGTCAGTTCTGGCTGTACCAGGCGACTGGTCTGGCTCTCTCACGCGTCGTAATACCCGGCGGAATCGGCATCGAATTCGTCTTGCTGGGCGTGCTATTATCGATGAGCATCAGATTGGCCCCGACGCCATATGACAGATGCAACAAGCAGTCACCTCTGGGTCCAGTGCAGGAACCAGCTCTGGCTGGGGTGCCGGGGTTATCACGGGGTCGGAAGCCTCCACAGCGGGAGCTCCCACGTCGGAACCCGTCTCTCCGGCTGGGTTGTCCCACATGGCGTTGGCTGTGTGTAGGTGGCGAGGTTGTGTCGCACAATGCTGATTGCCTGTCAGACTGGCGATGCGGTTGGGAGCGTTCAGAGATAGAGAAACGACGCATACTTGGGAACAGGGGTCTTCTACCCCTCATCTGACTTGGCAAAGAACGCCCAGTCGTGCATGAGTGTTTAACGAGTTGTCATTATTGGTCAAATGCTGTCCTTCTCGCTGCCATTTTGCGTAAGGAGCAGCGTCCGCAGAGGGCCGGAACGAAATGCTCTGGTTCCCGAGAGATTCAAGTAGTTCGCTTCGATTAAAGAGCAGAGCAGACTCCAAAGAGCATCGTCATGGTCCATAGACGGCAAACATGAATAGGCTGAATTCTCACCCATCTCTCACCAAGGATGCCCCTCTCCATCAGACCACCGTCCCCAACGAACCTACCCACAGCCATCCAACACACCTCGGTTAGCACGTACCTGGTCATTATCGTTGGGACTGCATATGCCTGCAGCATGGGGTGTGCTTGACATGTTACCAAACCTTGACCCTTGCCAGAGACATACTGTACATATGTATGAATACCCTTGTCTCGGGTTTATACTTAAGGTCGCGATTCCCCTCGTCTGGTATATCCGGTTCGCACGTCACACAACGTACGTCACTAGAATCACGAAACCCGCGACCCCAAAATGGCAGAGGAACAGCGAACCGGCACCAAGAGCCCCAGCAGTGGGAAAAGCTCTCCTCGATCTGTAGCGAGCCCTCCGCGCGATGGCCTCCCTGCGATCGAACCCGACGTAAGACCACGTCACGCCAGAGCAGAATGGGTATTGACTCCTGAGCAGGCGGCCGACCTGAGCGATGGCGATTCCGCCTACGACGGGGTATGTTTTGCGCCTCTGATTTTTCCGCTTGCTCCTCTAAACTCATATTCAGGCCTCCGTGGGCAGTGCGACCACATCGCTTGCGTCAAGCATTGCCAAGTATCGGATTGAAAATGGCCGGACGTATCACGCCTACAAGGAAGGATGTGCGTTGCAATTTGATGCGTAAAGCATCCAATGGCCACTGACCTCTTACAGCCTACCTCTTGCCCAATGATGACACGGAAAATGATCGACTGGGTGAGCCTGCGACCTGTTGTCCTATTGCACGCAGTATCTAATGAGGCACAGATCTGCAACATCACTTGTGCTTCCTGACGTTTGAAAACAAACTCTACACGTGTCCTGCTGGGGCAGATACGCCCTTGAAGCGTGTTTTGGATGCCGGTTGTGGAACCGGCGCGTGGGCAATGGACTTTGGTACGTCTTGAAGTCGACTAAACAGCAACTGAGAGTCGTGGCTAACTCCCAATTAGCGGATGAACATCCCGAAGCCGAGGTGCGTGACTTGTATAGCTCAGCGAACAAGCGATTCTAACCGTCTCGAGGTCATTGGCGTGGATCTGAGCCCTATCCAGCCATCTCTGTAAGTCTTTGGGAGATGATATGCGGAACCATCACTGACATAACTAGCGTACCCCCAAACACATCCTTCCTAATCGACGACTTGGAAGCCGACTGGGCCTACCACCAACCCTTCGACTTCATCTACCTGCGCTTCCTCGTCGGCTCCCTCCGCGACTGGGACAAGCTGCTCGACCAGGCCTTTGCCAACCTCGCCCCCGGCGGCTGGATCGAGACGGCCGACGCCGTCTACCCGCTCGCGTGCGACGACGGCAGCGTCACCGACGACCAAGCCATCTTCAAATGGAGCAACCTGATGCGCGAGGGCGCCGCCAAGGCCGGCCTCAGCCTGGACACGACGCTGGAGCTGAGGCGGAAAATGGTCGAGCGCGGCCTCGTCAACGTCGAGGAGCGGCGCTACCGCTGGCCCATGAACGCGTGGCCCAAGGATCCGCGGTTCAAGGAGCTGGGGACCTGGTCCGCCGAGAACGTGCTCAGCGGGCTTTCGGCGCTGAGCTTGGCGCTGTTTACGAGGGTGCTCGGGTGGACGAGGGAGGACGTCGAGGTGTTTCTGGTGGACGTGAGGAAGGACTTGAAGAACAAGAACATTCATGGGTACTGGCGAATGTAGGTTGTTTTGGCTCTTCTGTTGGGGTGACGACTGACGAATCTTTAGTGTGACTGTGTCGGGTCAGAAGCCAGAGTCTGAGTGAGGTTGCCTCGGGGGGGGGGGATCTGGACTGCGTGCGTTTTGACAGAGCCAGAGGATAAGACGGCAGTGCACGGAACAAAGGGGACAGATCTTTTCAATATCCATAAGCTACGCGGGCAGAGTGCAACTTGCCTATGCTTCAACCCGATACACCGTAAAACCAAGGTAGTGCGTGTCCTCGGGAAACCCAGGAATACTAAACGGAAGCTTCCCGAGCCACTTGACGTCTACCCTCCACGCCGTCCCCGTCTCCTCGCCGATGCCGTCCCAAAACTCCTGCAGCGACTCGGCGTTGTGCAAGTACCGGACATCGCCCCGCGGCGTCTTCATCTCGCCCGCGCGAGTCCGGCCGAGCTGCCCGCCAAAGACCATGACGCCCTCGGCATCCGCTCTCAGACACTTGACCAGCTTCAGCGCCACGCGCGTCTGCTGCTCCCAGTCAAAGAGGTGGAAGAAGTTGCCGGCGTGGATCAGCGTGACCTTGTCCTCCAGAGCCGCCACGGCCCCAATGTCCGGCAGCAGCAGGTCGGCCTGCAACAAGTGCTCGCGGTCGAACCGGTCCGCGTCGCGGAACAGGTCGAAGCCGAGGTCGAGGTAGGCGGAGAGGAGGTCGGTGCCGTACAGCCTCGTCGGGTCGACGCCTTGAGCCGCCAGCCAGCGCAGGACCTGGCCCAGGCCGCATCCGACGTCGAGCAGGACGTCGCGGGAGTCTGTCCGGCTGAGCCGGGCCACGACGGCTTCGAAGACGGGAGCTTGCACGCAGCGCAGGTCGGTAAAGGACCACATGCCCACGCACGGGAAGCGCGCCACCGCCCACGCCTGGTCGCGCTGCAACGGACGTCAGCAAGAGTGTTGTTTGATGGGGGTTTGTGAGGGAGTGAGGACACTGACAACGCGGTGTAGATGAGCGTCTACTTCGTCGGCCGGGACATGGCTGTACTGCTCCAGGAGCTCTCGGTACGGCGCAATGTCGTCTGGGAGATCCTTCTGATACGTCGTGCTCGTCCACGAAGCCGAAGCCCAGGGGTTGTTTTCCGCAGCCATTGATGCGGTAGCCGACAAAGGGTGTCCTGAGATGAAGGAGGGAGGAATTCGCGCTCTACGTTAATGTCGACACGGTGGACTGATCGACGTCGGAATCGGATAACTCGGCATGGCTGGATGCACACGTCCGCTGACGCGTTGTTTCACGTATACTGTCGAATCAGAAGTTGTGCCGCTGCTCATGTCCGCGCTAGAACATGAAGCCGCATGTACAGACCGAAATGCCAACTCGTCCGAGCCTGAGATGCACCGTCTGTTCGGCCATGGGAATGACTGCACTCATCCGCACGAGGGCGTTCCGAGAGGCATGCTTGACAGCCCGGCCATTGGTGGAAATCAAGTCCCCAAGCTGGAACATGAAGAAGCTAAGTTTGCAAGGATGCAGAGCATTTGGATGACATCTTTTTCTTCTCAATGGCAACATACCAAGGCCTCGTCCGGCTAGCCTTGATTGAGGAGAAAGGCCGCCATGGCGAGGAGCAAAAACATCAGAATATGTGCCATTCGGAAATTTATGTCGGTGGTAGCGCCCCAATGAGCATCATGATTGACAGAGTGAGTATTCTCAATCTCGTATATATCCTCTATCCGCCGTCCAACATGTTCATCATTCTCGTCACAAACTGCAAGAATGAAGGCCACCACCTTCTATCCCCCGTTTCTCCTCAGTCTGGCCTCACCAGCCATGACAGAAACGCTCCTCTACAAGAACACCTTCAACACGACCTCGTCCATCAGCAACTGGATCCCCGAGGGCCCCGTCAACGCGACCATGGCCAACAACAACACGCTCGAGCTCAGCGGCGCCGGCTCCATCGACGACCACTTCGTGCTCTGGCTGCCCGACGTCTTCCCCGACCGCGTCCGCATCGCCTGGGACTTCTCGCCCGCCCGCGAGCCCGGCCTGGCCATGCTCTTCTTCGGCGCCGCGTCCGTGGCCGGCGGCGGCATCTTCGACGACGGCCTGGCGCCGCGCAACGGGTCGTACGCGCAGTACCACTCGGGCGACATCCGCACGCTGCACGCGTCGTATTTCCGCCGCCGCTGGCCCGACGAGCGCGCCTTTCACCTCGCCAACCTGCGCAAGTCGCCCGGCTTCCACCTCGTCGCGCAGGGGGCCGATGCGCTGCCTTCGGTCGAGGATGCGGGGGGCGCTTTTTACCGCATCGACGTGGTCAAGGATAAGCGCGAGGTGAGCTTTTCTGTCAACGGGCTGCTGCTGTTTGAGTGGGAGGATGTGCATGGCGAGACTGGGCCTGTTGTTCGGGGCGGGAGGATTGGGTTCCGGCAGATGAATCCTCTGGTGGCGCGCTATCGAAACTTGGAGGTATGGAAGCTGCAGGTGTAGTGTTTAGAGCAAGATACATGTCAAGTTGTAGATGCATTTTACAATAGTATGATCCAAGGGACTTTTGCTCTTGTTCTGGCTTCATCTTCAACATCAATGGAGATAACCAACCCGGTCGTCTAGGACAATCGGTATCGACCTTCTATACTGGGCTTAGCCATCCTGAGACCTCGCAGAGAAGAACACAAGTCCTAGATTTGCCTGTGCTGTTCATAAGTCCCAACATGCCTCCTCCCCGAGGTCACGAATCAGTGCATCACCGATCCCTCCAGCACCATGCTTCATCTCCGTCCAGCCACAAAACCCGACCTCCCCGACATTGTCGACGTCTCAACCGCCGCCTTCGACCCAGCCACCGACCCCATCGCCCACCGCCTCACCCCATCCCAGCCGCAAGCGAGGCACGACCTACGACAGTGGCGCATCGCGCGAAAGTCTGCTCGCTTCCAAGCCGAGCGCACCGCCATGGTGGTTGTCGTTGACGAGGCGCTGGGTGGAAAGATTGTCGGATATGCGGCTTGGGAGAAGCCCGTTGACGGACAAGGCCAAGACGAGGAAGCGCCGACGCGGCCGGGAATGTCCTTGGCCGGAGTGGACGAGGCGGCGTTTGTGGAATTGCGTCGGATTCTCGACGACGATGCACGCGAGAGCTTTGGCGAGAGGGAGACCAAGGACGTGTGGCGTGAGTTGTCCTGTCTCGTAACCAAGGGCTGAGTCATGGTACTGACTTTACAGACCTCGCCTCCATCGGCGTCCACCCTCAACACCAAAGACGAGGCATCGGCAGGATGCTAATGACCTGGGGCGTGGAACAAGCATCCAGCCAAGGAAGAGACTGCTACCTGGTCGCCACCCCCAACGGGCTGCCCCTGTATCGCGCTGCTGGCTTCGACGAGGTCAGGACCTTGGACATTTTTGGCACCCCGCACGTGTCCATGAGAAAGAGGCACTCCCCAAACTGAAATCAACATTCTGGTCCAGTAGAATAGCCCGCTTCCAACAATAAATATTATCATCAAGTTCCCAGTGTCCTTTTTTCCGTCCCAATTCCAAAGCACCACCAGAGGTGCAAGTCTCGTCCGAGGTGTCCCACCAGAAAATACAAAACCCCCAACGCCCACCAAAGTCTCTACATGATCTTCAAGACCTCGTCCTCGTGTTCGTGTAAGTGTCTAGTGAACGAGGCTGCCCCGTCGAAGGCCAAGGAGCATATTGGGCATTCGAGCTGCCCCTCGTCGTTGATATAGTCTCGCGGTTCGGGCTTGCGGCCGAGCCCTCGCCTGGAATGACTGAGCCGGTCAACCATGGTCAGCGGAAACTCGGAAAGCCACATGTTATGGCCGGTACCTGACGACCTGGCCCGTCCGGGCAGCGGTTGTGCGAGCTGGCTCACGGACGGGAGGCTGACTCCGTAGTGCGGGTATGGCTCTCCAGACCCCTGAGTCTGCTGGGCCTGGAGGCCGTTTGTCGAGGGCGGTGCCATTGGCCTCTGAAACTCGTTGCTTCTTGCGTGATGGTGGGAGAAGTCCCCGTTTGGTTGCGGCCTGCCTGCGTGTTGGGTTGAGTAATCGCCGTTTGGCTGCGGTCTGCCCGGGAAATCGCCGTTTGGTTGGTGGCCTTCGTTTGGAAAATCACCGCCTGGTCCGGGTCCCTCGCCGGGACGATAAGGGGGCATCATGTACGCATAGGGCATCTGCGAAGACTGAGATGCATCGCGGCCTTGGGGGTCAGATTGGGGAGGCCGGAGAAACGGAAGCTGGTCCGCCGAGTCTTCCTCGCCGGTTGCCATGTGTTGCAAGTGTTGGCCTGCCACACCGTTAGCGCGAGTCAAAGCCCCTCGTTGCAGGAAGTCTTGGCGAGCCCTAGCCGCCGAGGAAAAGCTCAAGGGCACCGCCGATGGATTTTTAGGTAGCGTCGTCCAATGAGCTCCTGGGGTACCACCGTATCCTGGATAGGCGCCTGATGCACTTGACGCCGAGGGCCAGGAATCTGCGTTGACAACTCGGCTCCCGGCGCCGTCGTCAGTTCTGAAGGAGTGGCCGTTGACCACGCCCAGTGCGAGCTGAGCCGTTGCTTCCAGCTCATTGAGTGAAGGGTTGTCGGGCGGTCGGTCCAGCTCGCGCAATGGAGGGATTTGACCTCCCTCTGGCCCATTCAATAAAGGGTTTTCACTTGTCCCCAGCCCATTCAGCGAAGGGTTTGCAGCCCTTCTCCCGAACCCATTCAAGGCCGGGTTGTGAGCGGCATCTGGCACATTCGTCGAAGGGTTTGGGGCTATTCTCGGGAGCCCATCAAAGGAAGGCTTTTGGCGCCTTGTTGCTGACCCGTTTGGTGATGGGTTTTGACCGCTTGATTCCGTCCCATTCGATAATGGGATTTGATCTCTTGATCGCCGGTCTTTCGATCGTTTCTGAGGCTTCTTGCTCGATGCCTTTGGTGCAACGCCACTGTCTTTCCCCGCTTGGGCTGTTTCTGGCCCATTCGACGATGGATTTGGAGGTTGAGCAACGAAAATAACGTCTTTTGTCGATTGGCTGGTTCGTCGCGCTCCATTTAATGATGGCTTTGGGGCAATCTCTTGCCTGACTTGGGGCTCATCCGGCGCTCGATCTGCTTGGTCGGGGTCCATGTCCAGTTCCATACGATCAGAGCCCGTAGGTAGATTTGTAGGCTCCGGGTCCGCCTCCAGATCCATCTGGTCAGGCTCCGTCACTGGATCGGTATGTGCGGCATCTAGCGGAGGTGAAGTGAATGTCGATTCAACCACACTCCCATTCGAGCTGGTGTCTGGGGCAAGTTGTTCTTGCACCACATCTCCAGCCGTCGGTTCAAGGTTGCTGTCTTGGTCGATAGGCGGCTGGTTTGCAGTTCTGGGGGTCAATAAGGTGTCTCCATTCGTTCGCGGTACGCGCTGTGAGGCCTCTTTCCGCGTGGGGGGAGCACTGTCGTTAGTAGGTACCGCGGCCGGCCTCACTCTTGAATTTGTCGGTGTGGCAACTCTTGGTTTTTCAATCGGCGTCAGTGTTGGGAGTGTGGCGGATGGTACTCTCGGCTTCGCGGTTGGCATTTCTCGTGGAATAAAGGCAGGTGTCGGTGTTGATGTTGCGACTGGCGCCGCTGTTGATAGTGCAACTCGTGTCCAAGCAGTCGGTGGTGCGGCATGTATCGTTCGTGGTGTTGCCACTTGTGTCGCTGACGGTGCGACTGGGCTTGCATTCGGTGATGCGTGAGTCGCTGTTGAGGGTCCAAGTCGTCTTGACTTTGGTGATGTCACTGATGTGGCTGATGTCCCTACTGCTGGTGTTTGGAATGGTGTTTGGACTGGTTGGACTGGTGTTTTCGTCTTTGGTCTCTCAAGTGGCGGTGCTGTTGGTGTTGCGACTGAGGCCGCTGTCGTTGCGGCTGGTATCGCATTTGTTGCCGAGACTCGTGTAGGCGCTGGTCTTGGCGTCGTCCCTATCACTGATGTTTTCATGTATGTGACTGGTGTTGCCGCATCTTCTGCCAACGGTCGAGTGGTTTTCGGACCGGGCGTTGATACTGCCGAGGGCGCATTAGTGTATGGGTTGGGTCTCCAGACCGCATTTGATGTCGAGGGCGGTTTGGCTACTGCCACTGGTGCTGTCGTCGTCGCCGCTGGTGTTACTGGTGTTGCCGCTGTCGTTGCTGTTGCCGCTGTCGTTGCTGTTGCCGCTGTCGTTGCTTTGGCCGCTGTTTCCCTAATTCGCGCGGCCGCCGCCATTGCTGCGCGTGCTGCTGCTGCGCGTGCTGCTTCTAGTCGCCCCGAGGCTGGTCCTGCGGCTGAGGGCGCTGTTGCAGCGACCGACGCTGTTGTCACGACTGGTCTTGCCGTTGGTATGGCAACTGATGTCTCAATCGGCGGCGCCATCTGTCTCGCGGCCGCGATTGATCGAAGATCTTCGTCGTTCATTTCATCGGAAGGTGGAGGCTTGAGGCTTGGGCTTCCTATAGGAACGTCTCATCAGCCGTGCTCCTGAACACTCAAACTCACCACGTACCTGGAGCCGAGACAGTCAAGTCTACTATTTCAGGCTCAGGAGCCTCCTGGGCCTCCTGAGCCTCCGGGACCATCGCCGCACTCTCCTCGGTCATCGCCACGCTCTCCTGTGACTTGCGGGGGCTCTCTCGCCCCTTGAGCCAGTCCTGCACCTGCTGGGGGTGTTCGATGAGATTCTGCGTATCTTGGTCAAGGGCCTGCATCTCGCTGGCTGCGACCCAACCGATGGAGCTTTTGTCTGGGAAAGGCGACCCGTCAAAGAACATGACGGGGAATTTGCGCATCGAGACTAGCGGTCCGTCGTCTTCGTAGCCTTCAGCCCATGCGAACGACCCAGTCTCAGCATCCCATACGTAACAGGACGGCAAATCCTTCAGGAGTCCCAGGTCTCCAATCGAGCCAGTCATGTCGACGTCTTCGAGGCTACCCATGGGGAGGATACGGACGGCGTAATATTGCTTCGAATGCCCCCAGAAGGCGCAATACAGTTTGCCGGGTTCGGGATGGATGATTCCGTCCAAAGTCTCGTGTTGCCGCTGGTGGCCATTGCGAGAGGTAAAAGCTCGACCATTGCGTCCGTTTCTTGGTCGCCTTGCCCTTGGCTGGTCCTCATCACCCTCGAGTTCTCTGCTGTGCTGCGATTCCGTCTCCTCGACGGATGGGTGAGTGTAGCCATTCTTGAAAGCCTCCCGGACGGATTCGTTGTTCTTTGCGGCCAAGACGTCATTGCAACCCAAGACCTCGATCCCAATCGCCTCAATGACTGCGTCGTGGTCAATCGTCTTCGTGTTGTGTTTTTTGCTGCGAAGGTGGGCGGCCCCTCCCATGAGCGGGTTCACCTTGAAGTTCAAGTCATGCTCTTCACATCGGACGATGAACCAACGGTCCCGATTTGGGGGGTATTTGACGATGATGTGTTTGATGGCTGCATTTCCGTTCTGGAAGACTTGCTCAAAGGCTATTGACCTCTTGGACACCTGGGATGACTGTGCCAGTGTGAGCTGCTGACTCTGCGCGTCCACAGCATCCCAGCCCCTTTTCCTTTTGCGCGACTCCTAGCGTTGCGTGGTCAGTAGTCGAAGCGCGGCTTCGTACAATATCCCATATCAGGATAGGAGCTTACTGTGGGTTGGGCCGATGTCGTTTCCGTACTTTGCCTCTCAACCTCTGAAGGTTGGCTCGGCGCATGCGAGGTTTGCCCATTGACGGGTGCTGGCTGTCGCAGCGTGTCAAAGTATTGCGAGCCCAGCGCGGCGAAGATTGATTTGCCGAGCTTTTTGAAGGAATCGTCCAGGATGGCATTGATTTGGCGCTGGTGCTCGGCCTCGGCCTCGGCCACGGTGGCATTGTAGCTGATTTCCAGCCTCTCCAGTTCGCTGGCGTAGCCTTGGATCTCAGCCTGGGTCTGCAGGCGGGCGGTCATGTCGGTGATGTCCCAAATGCGGCCCCATGCCGCCTTGAGTTTCGCATCGACGTGATCCTTTTGGTCCTTGTGTTTTTCGGCGGGCGATTGCAGGCCCCCGAGAGTCAGCTCGCACTGCTTCAGATCGTGTCTGAGCTGGTTGAAAATGTGCATGGGCTGAAGCGTTGCGTCTTCGCACGGAGCAGCCATAGTCGAGCCGGCGGAATGGTGGGAATGCAGGCCGGCCTCTGCTTCGGAAGTCTCCCGTTGGGAAAAGGTTGCGTCGTTTCTTTTAGTGGGCGCGCAAGGGCCCGTGGAAAGGCTTTAGTGAGTGTAGAGAGATGGACATCAATCGGTTTTCGCTTGGGCGTCATGACGCGGTACGCAAGGCAAAGGACAGGCAGAAAATGGTTGCTGCCTGAGGCGCTACTTCCAGGCCGCACAACAACACCCCGTGACAGCTCATTGGGTTTTTTATTTTTCCTTTACCCCTTGCGTCGTAGCCGACCAGAACCCTACACTCGAATAGGCAAGGAGAATTTACTCTTCGCGGCAAGGATGAGCGACTGCCTGCATCTCGGCCCGCTTCTACGCGCCCTGAAGGTGCGTTGGGCATCGAGATTGATGGACTGCTGGCAGTTGGTTGGTCGGCGGCCAGCAAAGAATTTGATCACATGCGCGTAGGGCACACAAGACGAGAGGAGAGAGAGGGACGGGGAGACACAGTTTTGTTTGCCTTGATCGAGCACTGTGCGCTAGAGAGGTCAAGGTTCGGGTCGAGCCGCAAGGCAATTCCCAATCGACGGTCCTTTGAGACCCCTGCTGATTCCCGTTGATCACCCCGGAAACAAAGAACAAACGGCGGCAGACGACGGAGAGGTCGACCCCGCTTTGTGCTGGCTGTGAAGGTCGTACGTGCTCGCCAAGTACCTTACTCACTGACAGCTGAAGAGGTGTTTCCATCGGACCCCGGCCCCCGCAGCTCGGCGGCCGAGTGGAGGCCCGAGCAAGCTACCGAAACCCGCATCCAAATGGTGGCATTTCTGGCTAGGAGGGTACGGCAGTATGGCACCAATGCTGAAACAAAGGGGCTATAACTGTATGTGTATTAAATCCCGTTATTATAGACTACTAGTATGCATGCTATGGATGTTATTAGTGGACTTTTCTTTTTCTAAAAGCAACGCTAAAGAAACCGTTTAAAACCTGTGGCCCATCTAGGGTAACTCACTTAGGCCACAATATCGCAACCGAAAGTAAGAGACTCGATCGTATAAGCGCAATTAACTGCACATCGCCCCGTAAACACCATTTCCGGACCTAGGTACGTATTAAACCTTAATGTTAACAGGGTGCATCTGTAAGATCGCTACACAAGAATATTTAGGATTGGTCATACGCTCAGAAGATGTATATAATCTAAGTTACCATCTCCCGAGTTGTATTCTCCACAGCTAGATAGATACTCAACTCCTTATTCCAAGTTAAGCTACTCGAGATCTACCAGCCCTTCCAGAAACCGAAACAATGGAGAGATTCCCCCGTACCGCCAACGAGGCCAACAAGCTTCTCCAGCTATCCGACCTGTTGCGCCGAACCGCGCTCACCATCAAGGAAGAATGGGCCAACGAGACGTTCGAGACGCCGTCGGAGGCGAAGGACCAGGACACGGCCCGACTGCTGCCCAGCCGCAAGCTCTGGGACGCCGAGAGGACCGTCGAGGCAATCTCGGGCGCCCTGGTCGAGCTCGTGTCCGAGCCGCAGCAGCGCGTCCAGCAAGTGCTCACGCAGTTCATCGAGTCCCGCGCCCTCTACATTGCCGCCGAGCGCAGGATCCCCGACGTGCTCGCCGGGGCGGGAGACGAGGGCGTGGACATTGGGGTGCTGGCCGGGAAGACGCGCATCGAGTCGGGGAAGCTCGGTAAGTAGGGCACACGGGCATCATGTGGTGGTCGCTAACGCAGCCAAAGGTCGCCTCATGCGAACATTGTGTTCCATCCACATCTTTCAAGAAGTCGCCGAGAACCGATTCGCAAACAACCGGATATCCGCAGCCCTCGCCCAGAACCCCAGCCTGCGGGCCTATGTGCAGATGTTGTAAGTCTCAGGAAAATGTCACTTGTAACCCCCCCCCCCCCCCCCCCCCCCCCCCCCCCCCCCCCCCCCCCCCCNNAAAAATGTCACTTGTAACCCCCCCCCCCCCCCGCCTCTCGCTAACCGTCACCCCGAAGCCACTTGCACATCTACTCCTCGGCCGAGCACCTGCCCAGACACATCGTGGGCCCCAAGGGCGCATCGTACCAGGTGGACGAGACGGCTTTCCAAAGCGCCATGGGCACCGACAAGCCGCTCTGGGAGTGGATGACCGAGAGGTTGCCGTCCGACAAGGTGACTTCGGACGGCCCCGGCTACCCAGGCGTTCCCGAGCTGGCCAACTGCGACGTCTCGTTCGACCACAAAGGCTTGGTGGGCAGGCCAGAGTTGCAGAACTTTGCCCTGGCCATGCTTGGTGGCGGCGTGGCATCGGGCACCGCCCACGCTTTCGGTAACTCCTGATTTATCTTGTCTTGAAGACGGCTGTTGACAGGTTGATGCAGATTTCCCGTGGGAAAGCCTAGGAAACGCTCTCGTGGTGGATGTTGGCGGCGGTGTTGGTGCGCCACCTCCCAAGACGCTACTTCGTCCCTATCTTTATACTGACATGAACTTCCAGGAGGGTTCGCTCTTCAACTTCTCCCCATCTACTCGAAGCTCAGATTCGTAGTCCAGGACCGTCTGGAGAATGTGACGCAGGGCGAGCATGAAATCTTTCCCGAGAAAGCCCCCGAGGCCCTCTCCAGCGGTCGCGTAAAGTTCATGGCGCATGACTTCTTCACGCCCAACCCCATCAAGAACGCCGACGTCTACTGGCTGCGTGCTATTCTGTGAGTTGCCTCCCAATCCCTTCGGCCGTACGGTGGCGCTTTCCAGCGAGCCTTTCCTAATCAACGACTGGCCAGGCACGACTGGTCGGACGAGTACTGCATTTCGATTCTAGAGGCTATCAAGGCCTCAATGGGCGCCCATTCGCGCATTCTCATCTGCGATCCCGTCATGAACACGACGTTTGGCTGCCCCGAAATCCCGGCGGCGCCAAGTCCCCTGCCGGCCAACTACGGGTACCACGTCCGCTACTGCCACAATCGAGACATCGGCATCATGGCAACCATCAACGGCATCGAGAGGACGCCCGCCGAGTTCAAAGCGCTGTTGGAGAAGGCGGGGTTGCGGCTGGTCAAGTTTTGGGAAACCAGGAGCATGGTTGGCATTACTGAGGCGCGGCTTTAGAGTGAACCAGTCGTTGGGAATTCTTTTGTGAAGGAATGGCTACTTTTCGTATAGAATAAGGCTCGCGTTGACTTTACGTTGTTGTTTTCGCGCCTGAAGATGTGTTTAGTGACTCGCCTCATCTGCGCGAGTCGATGGTATACAAAGCTTGGCAGGCTACATTCCTACGAATACTTTGTACAGTGCGACAAATTGATTCCAAAGAAGAACTGCAGGGGCTTCGGAGCACGGAGTCAAGCGGCACACAAGTCCGACACCTTGCGTTGGACGGTTGGTTGGGAACGCAGCTTGACGCCACCAACATGGTACAGACGGCCGATGGTTATCCAAGCATTGCCGCTGCAGCCGGGGGCGCCACACCGGGGAGAGGCAATCTCCCGGAAGATGCATCCGTCCATCTGCTCGCTGAATTGAGAATGCGGGGGCTGCCGTGGCTGGCGATGAGCGTGGCAAACAAGGCAATCTGGACGCCTTTATTAACAACTCTTATGGTTCATCGCTCCTCTTCGTACATGATTACATCTGTTTGACAACCCCCCCCCGAGCGTGCCGTGGCAATGTCGTACGTTTGACGTTACCGTCGTACATGACGAGTTCCGGCTCGAGAGTCGAAGCAAGCAGAGCCACACGATGGACTGGCACACCAACAACATTGCGCTTCTTCAGGCCTACACGAGTCGAGAAAGGCAGCCTGGGTGAGCCCGATCCATCCAAGCACAAAGCTCCGTCCAGATTTGTTTCTGCAGTCGCGGTCCGTCTCCCCCAGTCACCCAGTCGGGCACCCAGTAGCTGGCAAGGAACAATTAGCACAAGTTCAGCAAGACTTTTTGAAATTGCATCGTGTCAGACATACTCCTTGATCTTGCACCCAGACAACAGCTTGCCGTGACCTTCTTCACCCACCACGACGCCGTGCAGGATCGGACGGCTCCCTTGCTCGGCCGTCCGCGCCATCACGGTTCGAGCAACGGCGATCCACGTCTGCGTCCACGAGCGCGCGTTGCGGTCCAGCCCCGTCGAGCAGAAGCCGGGAGCGGCCATGGCGACGACGACTCCGGTGCTCTCCACCGGGAACAGGCTGGCGAGCTGGCGGACGGCGTACATTTCCACGAGCTTGGTCACGGCATATCTAGGAGAAAGGGTTAGTGTCTGTCTAGCGGGAAGTTGGAGAGCACATCGACTCACCGTTCGTCCATGTTTGCTCGCTTGCGGTCGTTGAGCCCGGCAAAGACGTGGCCCACGCTGCTCTGGTCCAGTTCCTTCTTCGCCTGGAACCCCAACGTGCTGACGACGAAGACGATTCGGGGCCTCTCGACGCCAAACTCGCGCCCGCTCTCCATCAGCTTCGGCATCAGCAACACGCCGAGCAGCACGGTGCTGATGACATTGACGGTGACGCACGTCTCCATGCCCTCTGCGGAAGTCCATTGATCCATCATGACGCCCGCATTGGCCACCACGCAGTCCAGCCTGTCCAGCCGAGCGGCTCTTTGGGCAAAGGCGTTGACGGACGCAAACGAGGAGAGGTCGAGGGCCCAGACGTCGACGACTCCCCTGCGGCCGGTCGAGCTCTCCAGCTCCGCCTTGGCCTCTTCGCCCGCGGCAACGTTCCGGACAGCAAGAATGACGCGCGAGGCCGAGGCCTGGAGAAGGTGGCGGGCCGTCTCCAGGCCCAAGCCGGTGTTGGAACCTGTGACTATGTAGACCTTGTTGGAGCAGGTATCCGCATTCACGAGTAACGGCAGCGACTTGTAGAGCTCTATACTGGCTTGCAAGGTCGACATTGAGAGACTTTTGTGTTTTTTTCTGGAGCTGAACGGGGTATTCGGGTATGGCGAAGAGGAGAAGAGTAATGAAAAGCAAGCAAACATGAGATGTGAGGGAGACGGAGGGACCGAGGGTGTTAGTCTACGAGGGGAAGTCGAGAGCTTCACACGAAACATTTAAATACAGCCATCGGGCCCCAGTGTACCCCTAAAGCCGCAAGACATGCGGAATAAGTAAAAACAGGTCCTATCGCCGAAATGCAGGAGGGAATGAAGGCTTCGAGACTCATTGTCATGTCCACAGCCGCGGGTTGGCCAATCAGAGATTAGCTGCTGCTTTAGGAATAGCACGGAGAGTGGTCAACCGTCAAAGTGAAGTCGATGTAAAAGCCACTTGAAAGGAGACATAACAGAGGAAAGATGGGGCAATGTTTCAAACTTGAAGGTGTATAGTAATTCTTGTGTTAATGCTGTGACGTTCTAAAACCGAGCTACTTCATCGTGTGTTATACAGCAAGTGCCGGCCCCAGACACCAAGGCAGAGCATCAATGGCAACTACCTTGAATGTGGCAGAACAGTGCCTACAATGGAACAAAATGGAGACATGGAACCTCGAAACGCTTCGAAAGATTAGAATACAGTAGCAACCTACTCCTACAAGGCTCATCCCCCACGGCATGCCCTAATGTCCAGTCCCCCCAGGGAGCGCAAAGTTCATGTCATAGTTGAACAGGACGTCGCAATCAAGTCCCGAGAAGATGTTATCCAGCCCGAGCGCGTTGTCGTTGATGCCGCCGCCGCCGCCCTGATGGTGCCCAATATCTGCCGCCCCCAGTCCCATCCCCCCCAGCGTGACGGGCCGGACCGTCTCGGCCATGCGTTCGAGCCCGGCAATCATCAACTTGGGCAGATGCCACTTGCCGGCCGGCTGCAGGCGGTACTGCTCCACGAGGCTGCAGATGAGGGCGTGCACCCGCTCCCGCTCGATCAGGTGGCCGTGGTAGATGATGGCCACCTTTGTGAGGAACATGCTCGCAAACGCCGTCATCGAGTGCACGTACGAGGGCATGCCCACGATGCCCAGGGCCACGTCGTCGTCGTGGACCATGAGGTCGATGATGGTGGTGGCGGCATGGATGCCGCTCGAGGCGCAGTCGAGAAAGTAGGGCGGGAAGGGGTCCTCCTGGGAGAGGCCGCGGAAGATGTGCGAGTACAGGTACAGCTGGGCAAAGTTGTAGTGCAGCAGGATCCCCTTTCGCGGAAAGGCCCCGATTTCTGGCCATTGCTCTGCATCGAGTTAGCAAAAGTCCAGTCACTGAAATACCCAGGTGCTGCGGACTCGCCCTTGACCTTTCCCGTCCAGTACTGAAACCAGTGATCCAGCTGCTGTCGGAAGTGAAAGATGTGGTTTAGGTAGACGCGAGGAATCGGCTTGCGCTTGTCCACGTTGAAGAGCTCTCGGATGGTCCGCAGGATGGTCACGACGGCCACTTGGCTCAGCAGTCGATTGTCCTCCTCGTTGGCCACGGCCGAGTTGAGGAACATTTCCCAACCCTGGATGGAGACGTCCTCGTGCACCAGCGAGGGCCTCCCGTACAGCGTCGCGTGCTGCTGGTCGCAGACGTACAGAATGTACCAGAGCCTCGTGCAGTCGGCGTCTTCCCGGCTGCTGTCCTCAATGGCCCGGTGGTAGCTGTTGTGCAGGTCAAACTCGACGGCGCGGCGGATGGCGTAGCCGGAAATGGTCCACGACAGGTCGCTCAGCCAGTACGAGGCGATGCACATGGCGCGGAGGTAGTCGCTGTCGATGCGTCGGTCGAACAGGGACAGCTGCACCAGGCGGCGGAACTCGGAGCTGCACACGCCGTACAGGGCGTCCGACTTGGAGTCGTGCAGCGCGGCCACGGTCAAGGCCGCGGCGGTCAGGGCCGGGCTCTTGCGGCGCGTCTCGTCCAGCGAGGTGTAGGGGCAGCCGGTCTGGTAGATGTAGGGCTCCAGGCGGTTGCGGTAAAAGGCGAAGAGGCTCTCGGCGTCGGGCGCGGAGATGGAGCCCCGGGAGATGAAGTCGTCAATCAGGCCGCCGTTTTGCAAGTCGTCCTCGTCGGCTGACCGCAAGGCCCTCAGCTTGGTGAGGGCGTAGAGGGAGTGGATGGGCACGTGGGGGAGGCCGGCCTCTTCGGGCATCGACTTTGGCGAGCTGTCGCACGACGGGCCGGTCTGGCCGGGGAGCGACGGAGCCGACTGGTCGTTGGAGGCCAGGAGCACGTGGGAGTCTTGGCTCGAGGTCTTGAGCGGCGGCACCGGGATGCCGGCTTTGCTCGCGAGCTGCTTGAGGATGTCGTGCATCTGCTCGAGGTCCTGGGCCACCGTCTCGGAGAAGCTGGCGCGGGGTTAGTCGCCGGACGGATGGGTGATGTGCTCGGATCATAGATGCACTTGCTGTGACTTCTCATCGAGAATCGTCTGGAGACTCTTCCCCAGGACGCAATTCAGGTTCCGGTCCGCACACCTCCGACATGGCGGCCCACTGTCGTCTATAGTACACTTGATCTACTTGGCGGGTCAGGACATGGTTCGATGCGGGGGACATTGGCATTGGCATGTACCTTGTGTTTCCGGCACTGGGAGCACGCCTTGATCTTCCTCGACACGAGCGGGATGGGCAGCTCATCGGATTCCAGGGACTGGGCCAGGAAGCGTCGAGTCTTGGGGGCCGTGGCGAGGACGGTTGACTGCTGACTGTCAGCCTCTCGAAGCGAAGAGGGGTTACGAGGGCGTTTACGGTGTCGTCGGTCCCAGTGTTTTCGGCGCTGTTCCGGCATCTCTTGGACATGGCTCCGAGGATCGATTCTCTCAGTCTGCTTGCACTAGCTTGAGGGGGTTTCTGGCCGGTCGAACAGGAGCCTGCAATGCGTAGGTTCTTACTGGGTTGGCTTGGTTGCGTGCTTGAGGAGTTGGAAATGCATGGATACTCATTGGGTTGGGCTCAGTTAACAAATCCTCAGTCTAGTTAGCTTTCCCCGCTTTTCCTCTTCAGCAGTGCCGCCGCCTTATAATTATAAGATGTTCTTTTTTCTAGAATTAAGTTTCATTATTTTCATTCATTATACTGACCTTACTTTTATCCTCCTATATCTCTTGGCTATTCCCATTACCTCCTATACGCCTTTGAAAGTCTCTCCTCTACCTGAACCACCGTATCGTAATCGACATGTATACCGGCCACATTATCCCCCTCTTCCCTATAAGACGGAGCGTAACGACTGGATATCGTCGTGTGAAGCCCTTCCGGAGCGTGCAGTCCTATCGGTTCCGAGTCCGAGTGGCCGGAGATGCTGTTTTCCGGATCCGCCAACTCTCGCATCGAGCTCGTTTCGTTGTAGCCCTTTTCTCGGTTCGTTCTCGACATGTCCGTCAGCCGTATCGCGTTGGTAGGCCGACTGATGGGTTGACTCTTGTCGCTGGTGCTGAGGAAGCGCGCGGGCAGAATGCGGCTGAAGATTGGACGCAGCAGAGGGAAACAAGCTGTGGCAGTTTGGTAAGCGAGATAGCAACGAAGTTTGTGTCGAGTCGAGTAGTTACCAGAGACGATGGCAATGTTGATCTCGACGGTCCCCCAGATGCAATACATGCCGTAGTCGTGCGGCATCTGGGTCGTGTCTGGGTCATAGGTGACCGCCTCGACGATGGCACCCACCGAGGCAAGACACACACTGCGCCGGTCAGTAAAATGCTTCTTACGTTGAACATTGAGCACAGTCTCACATGATGCCGACGATGAAGAGGGCGGCGATGGCGAGCTTCTGACCCAGGCGCAGACGGAGGCGGAACACCTCGAAGACGGGCAGGACGAGGATGGCAATGTCCATGAGGAAATGGGTCAGCACCGTGCTGAAGAAGAAGTCGGTGTCCTTGATCCTGCAGGCGGCGTTGGGGATCGTCTTGTCCCAGTAGGCCTGGACGGGCACGCAGCGGAAGATGAGCATGAAGGTGCGGAGGATGATCCACATGGTGCACAACACCACCATGACCTGGATGGGGATGCGTATCGTCGAGATGCTGAAGATGCGCCAGTAGAGGAACAGGACGGCCAGCTTGGAGGCCGCGATGGAGAAGGCGTACGAGAGGGAGTTTAGGAAGCCGAGCAGCCTCGAGTTGTAGAGGACCTCTTCCCTGGCCTGGCTGGAGATGTCGTCGGGCATGTATTGGCCGAGTGACCAATGCATCGTCCCTACACGGACTGGTCAGTCACCGGGAACACGATAAATAAAGAGAATATCGACGTTACATTGTAGTATTGTGGCCGAGTAGCAACTGGCAAATATCTAGTCCCCGTGTAAGCAGGCGGAGACGGACATGGAATTTAGACCTGTCCAACGCACAAACGCCAAGATGCAGAAATAATCATCAAACCACCAGGTAATCTTCAGCATCCGGCGCGCCATGATGCGCATCACCAGCGCCACCGCCGCCGCGACCCAGGTTATGCCCGTCGAGACATAGATGTTGGATTCGAGCCCGGCCATGGTGGAGGCTGGGGGGGGGGGGATTCTGCGAGGCGNNGGGGGGGGGGGGGGGGGGGGGGGGGGGGGGGGGGGGGGGGGGATTCTGCGAGGCTCAAACCACGTCTCTCCGTCACGGGAGGATGCGATGGGGAGGATTTTGGACACTTGGGGATCGACGCCGATCATTGATGATGAGATGGGACTGTACATATTTGAACGGCACCAGACGCAAGCCCTGTTCCGCCCTCCGCGCCCCTGAGCTTATCAACTTGAGGGGGAACCCATACCCAGCCCTGGTGACCCTCGTTCCCTTGGGACCCTTGCGCGGGCGTTATCAGACGGCTGGTCTCGCTGGCGTGCATCCCAGCATCCCTCAGGCTTCAGCTCGTTGGTGGCTGAGACCAGGGTCTTCCTTCTCATTGTTGGCCGTTGCAGAAAGACTAGCTTACCTAGGTCTGAGCCCCCCAAGTTATCAACGGCCGCATGATAAAAGCAGCGTAAGCGAGGCGCTGGTTGGTTCGGCCGGTCTAGTCCGCACCCGGTGTCGCATTTCGTGCCCATCGAGCCGCGCCGCTGATAAGACTAAATGAGGCACTGCCGGTGTGCCGCGAATAATGACCCCACGCCTCCGGCCGCGAGTCATTCTAAGGTTTTTCGTCCCCTTGCTTCCGTCTTGCACGGAGAGAGCTCAGCTACGCGGAAAATGTGACCCCCGGGGGAGGCGGAACAGGAAGAGAGACATCCGGTAAGATACGCTGGCCACTCATCTGGTCGCAGACAATCAGGGACATGTCTATTGTGTCAAGTTGAGCTCTGGGCTCTGGGCTCTTCCAGTCGGACTGTCGGACAATTAACCACGTGGTGAGTAAGCACTGCTTAGCCTTCGCCGGACTCGATCTGGACCCAAGGAATCGTCTGCAGCCCGTCCCTTTGCTAAGGCGAGGCTACAAGGGCCAACTCATAGTCGCCCTTTCGCCTGGATGCGAGTCAAGAGAAGAGATACAGAAGCGAGGAAGAAGCGCCCTTGGCGTGAGCTAGAGCAGCACGTCTGGGGAGATCGAGCTAGTGGTTCATCTGGCCTAGGGAGGATGGCATCGACTCGATGATACGACGTGCCATTGTAGCGGCCAGTTATCATCTGCGGCCGCGTGGTCCATCAAATTGAAGTCGTCTGAGCAGTCAAACACTCGATGAGCTCCCAACATGCTCCCATCACTAGTGACTCTGGCACTCTACAATCTCGATTCAATGTCCAACAACAAAGGCACGGCTCCAAGTACCAACTCGATAACGCCTCAATGGTATCCAATGTATTGATTGACCCAGGTATCTCTAGACTCCAAGACTCCGACTCCAACTCCAAAAACAATCTTCCGCTAGACATACGACAACCCCTAGTCGCTCACCTCCTCCACCGAAACCCTCCGATACTCAATCGCCGGCAACGTCTTCCTCCCGCCCAGCCTCGGCATCACCGTCTCCTCCCTCTCCTTCTCCGGCAACGCCCGCATCTTCTGCTGCTGCTGCTGCTGCGACAGCACCCCCCGGTGCGCCTGCTCCATCATGTACTGCTGCGCCGCCACCGTCAGCTTCTGCCTTCCCACCTCCCGCTCGCGCTTCATGTCCCGCGCGAGCGCCTGCTCGGCCCCCCGCCGCGCCCCTTCGATCTGCCGCTGCTGGTGCATGTGCTGCGCCTTGTGAAGCTCCCGCGTGTGCGCCTGCTCCATTATGTACTCCTGCGCCGAAAAGGTGAGCTTCTGCCGCCCCAGCTCCCGCCCGTGCCGGAGGTCCTGCTCGAGCATCTGCTCGGCCCCGCGCCGCTGCCCGGTGATCTTGAGGTCGACGAGCCGCTCCTGGTGCGAGTAGGACAGCGTCTGCGTGCGCTGCTGCTCCTCAAACTGCGCGTCGCCACGGCGTTTGATCATGTCGAGCTCGCGCTGGTTGCGCGCGTCCTGGTGCTGCAGCACCTTGCCGTTCATCTCGTCCGTCGTCTTGAGCTGGTGCTCGGCGAGCAGCTGCGCGCGGCGGAGCTCCTGCTTGTGCTTCCAGTCGGCCTGCTTCTCGGCCACGATGGCGTCGCGGAGCGCCTGCGGGAGACCCGTCGCGTACGTGGGCTGGGGCCCGTCTTCGGAGAAGTAGCGGTCGACGAAGCGGTGCGTGGCGAGCGACTTTGTGAGCTCCTTCTTCTCCTCGTCCGACTTGCTGGGACAGAGGTGGTGCACGTACATGGTGGGCGAGTACTGCAGTCCCGTGGCGGCGTCGGCGAAGAGGTAGTCGTCGTCCTTTGAGGGGCTTTCCCGCACTCGAGAGAGGTAGAGCAGGGAGCCCAGGATGGGAGCGGCCGAGCTGGGGTTGTCGATGGCGAGGTGCAAGACGGTCTTGCCGTCAAACTTCCACGAAGCAGGCGGGAAGGGCATGAGGAGCTTCATGGCCTCCTGCATGCTCTTGGACCACCTCGGACCCAGCCCCGAAGCATTGCGGCAGAGCTCGGCCACGGGCGTCCGTCCGTTGAAGAGTTCCATCGGACACAGCACGTCGTGTCCGTGTTTCTTGAGGAGGGCGATGCACTCGACGTCGACGCTCCGCGCGGCCACGTGGAGGCTTCCGTCATCGGGCTTGGCCCCGGCGTTGAGGAGGGCGGCCATGCAGTCCATGTTGCGGTTCTCGGTGGCGATATGGAGCGGCGTTCGGCCTGTTGTCTCCTCGAGGTCAATGTCCACGTCCAGGCTGACGAGGGCCCCGAGGACGGCCGGACGGCCGCGAAGGGCTGCGAGGTGGACTGCGGACAGCCCCGAGTCTCGACAGGTAAAGTCTGGTTTGGCTACAGAGGGTTAGTTTAAGAGGGCGTCGTGAGAAGCCGTGCTTACCTTCTCTGCCACGCGACAGAAGCTCAATCATCACATCGTCCGAAGCACCGCCCTTCTTGGAGAGGGCCCATATCAGCAGCGTGATCTCCTCGGACTCGCCCTCATTCACAAACACATATCCAGGGTCGTAGTGCTGGTCCAGCAAGCGCGACAAGGCCGCCTTTCCGTTGGGGAAGCGCTCGATGAGGAAGCGCAGCAGCGAGTCGTCGGCGGTCGTCGCCGCTCCCGTGCTTCGGTGCTGTTCCACGCAGACGTCGATCCATTTGCAGAGGTCGGCTTCGGCCTGGAGGTAGTCGATGAGCGATCTCAACACCATGTTGAGGTCGAACGGCCGGGACGTTAGCGCCTGGAAGACGTCGAGGTCGTCCTTCTTGGCCGCCTGTCCGAAGCACATGCCGTTGTGCGTGGCCGGATCGGCCTCGTGCTCCAGCAGCAGCTTGATGAAGGGCGCAGGCAGCTCGCCCGACGACTGCGAGACGGCTCGGTACAGAGCGTTGTTGCGCACTTCCTTGTCGAGGCCGATGCTGAGCAGCTTGGAAGCAATCCGGACCTGGCTGTCCGTGGCAAAGGCCTTGCGCTTGACCACGTCGTCAAAGGCCGTCGCGATGGCCTGGTCGGGCACGCCGTGCTGCACGAGCAGCTCGACCTCGTTGACGAGTTCGTGGCTGACGGCGTACTTGAGCGAGTCCTTGTCGACGGTCCAGGAAATAGGCCCCGAGGCGAGCATGAGGGCGAGCAGGTCTGCGTCCTGCTTCTGGACGGCGTCGATGAGATGGGCCGAGCAAGTTTCGGCGTCGATGCCCTGGTGGATGAGGACTTGGCAGACGTTCAGTCGCGTGGGATTCGACAGACGGAGCGCTGCTTCAAAGGCCGACTTCATCGTGTCGTTGCTCGGCGGCAGCCCGTTGCCCTGCAGGACCGTCTGGAGCAGCGTCATGTTTCCGCCCTGGACGATGCTCACCAGCGCCTGGCCGTTTCGAAACTCGACCGACGCGCCGCTGCCGACGAGAAGAGCTGCCGTGGGCTCGTGTTCCAGGCTGGTACAGGCCGCCAGGAGCGCCGCGTCGCGTTCCCTCTGGTCGATGGGATGCATGAGGAGGAGCTCGTAAATAGCCATTCGTTGCTGGTGGTCGAGGTCCGATTCCCGAGCCGTCTGGAACGCCCGGTTGCCAACCTCGTCTCTCAATCCTTCCTGGCAGGACGAGAGCAGCTGGACGTGCTCGTACAGACCGGCCTTGACGGCGTGCACCAAGGCGAGGCCGTTGTGGCTGTTGACGCTGGCGTTGTACTCGAGAAGCAACATCGCCGCGTCGAGATCCGTACGTCTTCGCTCCATCTCCTCGACCAGGGCTTGCGACACTGAGTCGACTCTCACGCCAGACTTCAACAGGAGCTCCATCATGCGAAGCCTCTCCGGCGACGGCTCGAGGGAGTTGAGCGCGGTGCGGAACGCCCGCTCAACCGTGGCGATGGACGTCTCGGCGCCCAGGAGCACTTCGGCCAGCTCAAACAACAGCCCCTTTGCCGCCAGATGCAGCACCTCCCCGTTGGCGTGGTCGACCGAGGCATCGTGCTCGAGCAGCAGCGCCACCACGACCAGGTCCGGGGACTCCGGGTCGGCCTCCTGAACTAGCTGCAGCAGCGTGCGGCTCTGGCCAATGTCGGACTGCGAAGCGCTGAGCAGCATCCTCGTAAACTCAAACTCCATGTCCTTGGTGTTGGAGTGGCACACGGCTCCCAGCGCAGTCGTCAGCGAAGACGTGCTCGGGTTCCTCCTCAGCAGATCCATCAGCGCGTCCCCGTTGCCCTGCTCGAGCGCGTCCACGAGCAGGACGCCGCCGCCGACGTCGACGCTGGCGCCGTACGAGAGGAGCAGGTCGATGATGTCGTCGCCGCGCGGGTGCGTCTTGCGCTTCGGGTTCACCAGGATCCAGTCCAGCGCGCTGCTGTAGCCGAGGCGCTGCGCCATGCGCGCGAGGATCTCGGCCTTTTCGCGGCTGTAGTGCGTGCCGTAGATGACCTCCCGGAGCGCCGTCTCGAGGGACTGCGTGGTGATGTCGGTGGCGGCGCAGATGAGCTCGAGCGCCTGCATGTCGTCGAGCTTGATGGCCTGGCACACTGCCCGACCGCCTGCGATGACGCTCAAGCCCGTGGGGAGGAGGATCTCCAGCACCTCGAGGCAGGCCGTCGTCGAGATGGCTCTGATCAGGGTGCACTCGACGGGATCTCCGCTCGCGCCGTGGCCTGCCAACAGAGACAGGATCTCGAGCATGGTGGCGACGTTGTTGTTCATCAGGGCATCAAACGTCAGCCGCACGGCGGCACTCACCACCGACGCCGTTGGCTTCGCCGTGCACAGCAGCCGCGCCAGCGCCACGTCTCCGCGCACGACGGCCACGTACAGGCAGCTCGCCCCCTCGTCGTCGATGTAGTCGGCCGAGGCTCCCGCCGCCACCAAGGCCCGCGTCAGGTCATCGTTGGAGCTCTGCACCGCGTGCAGCAGCAGCCGCGAGAGAGGCGGCCCCGTCGCGCCCTTCTGCCCGAGGGCCATGACCATGCTGACCTTGTCTGCCTCGGATGCGGTGCGCGGGATCTTGTCGATGGCGGCCGAGGCCACCTCGGGCGGAATGTCGGCCTCCATGATGAGGTGGAAGACGCCCATGCAGTCGTTCGCCACGGCCCACGAGAGCAGGTCGGTGTCGGAGCCCGGCTGGTGCGGCGACACGCCGAAGCCGACGAGCAGTCGCACGTGGTTCTTGTCGTCCCTCTTCCCGTCCCGGAGGAGCTGCTGCCGGAGCGTGCTCGTGTCGGCCTTGGCGCCCGCCGAGAGGAGAAAGTTGAGCACGCGAAATCGCAGCGAGGAGTCTTCCATCCGCACCGCCGCCGCCACCGCCGACGTCGCTCCCTCGGTTTGTATGTATGTCCAGGTCCCGTGGACGGCCAGCGAGATGGCCGCCATGGCCTCGACGTTTTGCGCGCCGATGGCGCACTGCAGCAGCTGGTAGGCCTCCTCGGGACTGATCTCCACGTTGGCCAGCAGCGTGGAAAGCGCAGTCTTCATCTCGTCGGTCGGACGTGGCGTCCCCGCCGCCGTCACCAGCGCGTTGAGGCCGTATTGCCGGTCGGGCCTCAACGGGGCCGAGAACCACAGCCTGAGGAACTTGAGATCAGGCACGGCCGAGCACATGGCCTCGGTGTACAGCTCCTCGCTGGCGGGCAGCTCTGCGCGGAACCGGAGCAGCTCCTCGGCAATGTCGTACGTCTTCAGCCGCAGCGCCTTCTCGAGCGCGCGGCTCAGACAGGCTCGATCCATGCCAGCCTCGCACAAGACGCTCACCGTGTCCATCTGCTTCCTCTCCACGGCGAGGTCGAGCCACGGACACGAGGCAGGCCCCAGTTTCGGGCGCGTCTCTATCGCGATGGCCCATTTCGACCGGTGATCCTGCGAAAGCCCCCAGAGAGCGGTGGCGTTGTGGTCCAAGTCCATCTGCAGCAGCGCCTTCGCCACGCCAATGGGTCTCCATGTCGGCTCCTGGGGGTCAAAGTAGAGGTGCAGGCCTCTGCCGACTTCGTTGGGGGTGAAGTGCCATTTGTCGGGGTTCGCCAGCTCCAGCTTCTTCTGCTTGGAGTGGAAGAGGTAGCGCTTCTTCTGGTAGACGTCTTTGTACGTGGGGTCGGATGTTCTGGCTCGGATGAGGAGCTGCTTCGCCTGCGCTTCATCTTCCGGGGAGGCGTCGAATGATGGTGTCGACGATGCGCCGGAAATGACGGTGAACTTTTTGCCTTGGATGATGCCTGGGAATCCGAGGATTGCTGTGAGATCTTGGCCCGACGTCATGCTGTCGGGGTGAACATTGAAGGAAATGAAGAAAAATTAGAAAAGATTATTGACTGTCACAGACATGGAAGAAGAAAACACATTGACTTTGGCCGCCAAACATGAAGAAAAGCCAAGTTGTTCTGCTCCTAGAAATACCTACCTGACTCCCGACTCCTGACCTCAGTTACACACGGCGGCTGGAGTTGGGCGCTGCCACGTCAGATTCCTCTCAGGCGCCCCGAAGGACCCGACGAGAAGGGGTTTGCCGTCTGCATGTTGCAGCTTCGAGCTCTCGTCGCCTATCAAAACCCGGCGGGAGCTGGTCCTTGCTGCAGGAGTTTGGTGGGCGTCAATCCACTGGGCTTTGTTCCTCGTGCGGCGCCCAACGGGAGTGACGGGCGTGCATGGCTCGGAATAGGGACGTCATGTTGGAGAGGCTGCTGTCGATTGCGACGGGGGGGAAAAGGAGTAAAGCAGATGGTCATGGTATTTATTTTTGGCATTCCATGTTGTTTGCTTGATTCGCAAACTCTCGAATGTGCGTTCTTCCTCTCGTTATCGTATCGTTATCGTTATCATCATGTGTCCCGCCGCCACACTTCGCTTCGCACATTCAGCCACACTCCAGCCACATACCCCGTATCCCTACCTCGGCTGATTCAATCATGCTCAGCATCCTTCCATTCCTCAAACGCCTTGATCCAACCAGCAGCACACTCCGATACCTCGTTTTCCTCCTCATCCCCAAGCGGCCGCGTCGCCAATTCCTGCACTTGAGGATAAAGGCGCTCCCAGAGCTCCCCCTTGGACACGTGTTTCTCGACAAACTCGACCATGTGCAACATCCATGCCCCGTCGCCCCGGTGTCGCTTGATGGCGGCTTGGATCGCCCCGACGGCCACCTCGGGGAACCGCGCCAACTGCCTCTCGCAGGCGGGATAGGGCGGCCAGTTGATGTCTTGGAGCCAGCACAGCAGGTCGTAGAGGTAAGGGCGCATCTGTTCGGCCGTGTGGACGCGTTCTTGAAGGCTCCGCTCGGCCATGGCGTCGAACTTGTGCTGGGGCGTCCAGATGGCTGCTCGGTCGCCCATGAACCGGATCATGTCTTTGGCTTGGAGACAGAGGGTGCTGGCCCTGCTGGGGCATTGTCGGGCAGGCTTGGTTTCCGACACGGTGACCAGAGCTGGACGGAAGCGCAATAGCTGGTCTTCGGAAAGATTGTGTAGACAATCCATGGCGGCTGCAATAGAGTCGACGCCTTGATCGGATTCGACTGGCTGCGTGAGGACCAATGACAATGACGATACCACAGCTGCATCGTTCACACGATGACGAACAAGGTTGCAAAAACTGTCCAAGAAAATGGTCCAACCGGGCTTTCCTGCTCCCTTTGCGAAGACTTCGGGAATGAGGGCCGCAAATGCAGCCGCGTCGAGAGTCTTTAGTGCGGGAATGGAGCTGATGTCGCTGGGATCTTGAGGGATCCATTGGCCGTGTGGAGGGCCATCCATGAGGTCTGAGGATAGAAATGTGTTCTTGAAGCGCGTACATCGTTGTTTGATCAAGAGGAGTTGAAGGATCAGTAGCAACCTCCGCCAACATTTCAGCTGAGTGGCTGTGCATGAGGCTAGTGATCAACTCACGAGACGACTGTCTCCGTACCCTTCATTTCAACCTCAACCATCGAAAATAACGATGAGTGAGTGTCGGAGTTCCTGCTACTATCCTACGAACACTTTCCTCTCGTGCCCTCGGGGAGGTAGGCGTCGAGCCAGTCACGACTGATCATGGATAGAGGCGAATAAGTTCAGTCTGGCATCAGAACGATGGAGGGCGGCTAACATCCTTAGCTGCGCAAATGGACAAATCACAGCGCATTGGTAGACGATGACGGGGAGCCATTTGATCCTTTGTTCAATCGTCAGCACTAAGCTCACCTTGGCATCGGAATGATGAAGTTGGGTCTGTCATGAATGGCCCCTCGTTGGCATTTCTTGATTCTTCCCATCTCTGGACATTGACCTGTCGAGGCCTCACTCTCGAGTCTTTGAGATGGCCTACCTCGTAACCGCAATCGCGGCGGCCGTCGTCTACGTCGTGGTGACTTCCATCTATCGTCTCTACTTCAGCCCCCTAGCGAAATTCCCCGGGCCAAAGATTGCCGGTGAGACGGTCAGACCAACCCACCACGAGAAACAGTGCTGACCTTCCAAAGCCCTGACTTCGTGGTACAACGCCTACCATGACCTCGTCCGCGGCGGCCAGTACATCTGGGTCATCGACGAGATGCACCGCAAGTACGGCCCCATCGTGCGCACCCGGCCCGACACGCTGCACGTCAACGACCCGGCCTTTGTCGAGCAGCTGTACTCGCAGTCGCCCAAGCGTCGCCGGGAGCGCCACCACACCATCCTCCAGACGCTGCAGGCGCCGGGCTCGATCCTCGCGACCCGGGACCACGACCACCACCGCCGGCGCCGCGCCGTGCTCAACCCCTACTTCTCGAGCCAAAACGTCCGCCGGCTCTCGCCCGTCATCGGCGAGACCCTGGCCAGCCTGCTGCGGCGGATGGAGGGCTGGGCCAGGGCCGGAGAGCCGGTGACGCTGAACCGGGCGTATCGGGCGGCGACCAAGGACGTGATCCAGTCGTACGCCTTCGGCGAAGGCGACATGTGCCTCGACATGGAGGACTGCAACGCGGGCTTCTTCGACATCATCACCCCCCAGCGAGTCTGCCACTTGGGCACCCACGTCTACTGGCTGGCAGTTGCCATGGCCAATCTGCCCCCGGCGCTCATGATGACGCTCATTCCGCGCGTGGCCGTCTTTGCGCGATTCATGATGGTAAGTCATTGCTGCCCATTGTCTGTTTCCTAAGCTGACAAGTAAAAAAAGGGCCTGAACGAGCAAGTCGAGCAAATCCGCAAAGCCAAGGACCTCCCCGAAGGCAAGACCATCTTCCACGAGATCCTCCGCAGCGACATCCCCAGCTCCGAGAAGGAGACGAAGCGGCTCGCCGACGAAGCCATGGTGCTCGTCATTGCCGGGTCGGAGACGACGGCCTCGACGCTGGCGGCCATCACCTACCACCTGCTGGCCGACGCGAAGCTCCTGGCGCGGCTCAAGGCCGAGCTCGAGACGGTCGTGTGCGATCCCGGCCAGCCCCCGGACCCGGCGGACCTCAACGGCCTGCCGTTCCTCAACGCCCTGATCCAGGAGGCCGTCCGTCTGTACCCCGGGGCCTCCCACCGCCAGGACCGCGTGGCTCCCGACGAGGACTTGGTGTACCGGCGGCCGGACGGCGAGGCCTTTGTGATACCCGCCGGCACGGGCGTGGGCATGACGGCGCCCATCCTCAACCGACACCCGGACCTGTACCGGGACCCCCTCGAGTTCCGCCCGGACCGCTATCTCGAGCAGCCCGGGCTCGCGGCGCACCAGTTTGCCTTTTCCAAGGGGACGCGGCAGTGCATCGGCATCAACCTGGCCTACCAGGAGCTGCAGATGTTCACGGCCGGCATTTTTACCAAGTATGATGCGTACGACGCGTCCAGGAAGCAGCAGAGCGGCCCGACGTTGGAGCTGTATCATACCACCAAGGAGGACGTTTCCATCTACTCGGACTACATTACGTTTGGGCAGCATCCGGATAGCCAGGGACTGCGGGTGATGATCCGGGAGTGAAGGGCGAGGGCTGTGCCGTAGGGTCGGCTCAGCCAGGGATGCGTGTGCATGAGTCTGTCTTGGGAGACGAGAAATGAAGGAGGCATTCTCCTCGTTGAGACAGGAGACGGTGTCCGAATTGACTTGGCCACAAGACGGAGAAACAAAGGAATTCCACGACATGGCCGCATTGAGGCTATTCCCACCTGACCATGCGGTATCGACGTGTCGAACTCGTCAGGTCTGTGTTGCGCCATTTCCCTCGGACCATTTTGCTTCTTGCTCGCCAATTTAGTCCATCTCCATCTCGCCTCGGCGGGCCCTACCCGGCTCGTCCGACGCTACGGTTAGAATACGAGGTCCAGGTCAAGCTCATGGGTGCGCATCAAATGCCGAGATTATCAGCTCAGCGGCTGCTACACTGGCTCGTATTCAGGCTTGTGGACGGAGGACATGTATAGAAGTGCGCGGTCCGCTCGTTCGTCCAGTCTTGGGCTTCTCAGCAGCTTGTATCGATACTTTGTACATACCTGATTCCCCATTGCATCTCGAGCATGCCCAGTCTCCTTTCCGCCGCCGTGTGCGCGCTGCACCTCGCTGTGGCGGGTGCGTCGGTTCTCGACCTGCCCATCATTGTGAACAATGGCTACGTGAGTAGAAAGCGGGAACAACGTGAAGTCGGGGCTGGCATTGACTCGGCCTAGAAAACAGTCCAGTTCGCCATCGGCACCCCTGCCAAGACGTATCGCCTCCTCTTCGACACCGGAAGCTCGTCTTCGTGGGCCGTCGACAGCACCTGCACAGATTCCTGCCCCAACGTGAGCGGGTGAGTACCTAACCTGCCCATGCGTCGCCGTGCCATGTATTGACCGAGTACCTTAGGTACAACCGCGTCGGGTACGACATCAAAAAGTCCAAGACAGGGCACTACACGGGTGGCTACGCCGACATCGAGTACCTCGGCGGCGTGACGGCCGGCCCAACCGTGTCCGAGGTCTGGAAGGCCGACGGCCTCAAGTGGAAGCAGTCCTTCATCGCGGCCAACGAGAGCAACTGGGCCGCGCTGGCCGCCGACGGCTTCATGGGCCTCGCCTTCAGCTCCATCATCGACGGGGGCGCCAACACGGTCGTCGAGACGCTCATGGGCCAGGGCCGCCTCGACGCGGCCAAGTTTGCCATCTACTACGGCACCGAGACCAACGACACCCACGGCCGGCCCGGCGACGGCGTCCTGACCATCGGTGCGTCCCGGGAGGCCAAGTACGTGCAGGGCGGGCTCACCACCATCCCCATCACCCGCGTCGACGGGACCTACGACGTCTGGCGCAGCACCCTCCTGAGCGTCAAGGGCAAGAAGACGGTCGGAGGCAAGATCGTCGAGACGGAGACCGACTTCAGCTTTGGCAACGTCGTCTTCGACACGGGCGCCGCCTTGATCTACCTCCCCGACGAGCAGAACCTGAAGATGTACGAGTCCATCGGCATGAACTACACGGCCATCCTGTACGGCGACCACATGCCGCTCTGCAGCGAGTTCAACTCGTCGTGGTCCGTGTCGTTTAATTTGGGCGACTACCGCCGGCCAAAGACGGTGACGCTCCGGGGCGACCAGCTGCGGAAGCCCGGCTTCGCGTACCGGGACGACGCGTGCTGGCCGCCGTTTCAGGGAGGGAATGCGCCGGGTTTTACTTTAATCGGGACGTCGTTCCTGAGCAACTTTTACACCGTGTGGGATTTCGGTGTGAAGGCGACGGAGACGGACATTACAAAGTTTAACCCTACGTTGTCGTTTGGGACTTTGAAGAAGAAGATTGGGTATTGAATGTAGCAAATGGTTTGGTTGGAATATAGAGCGGTGAATTATGATGCGACGAACAAGGCCCGACTCACTCAATCTCCTAGTCTGAGGTCCAGTAAGACGAAAGAAGGATGGAATGTTTGGGCAGTTCGTCATCCATTTGCTCATTGCACTTAACATACCTGATCATGGTTCAATAGTTCCTAACGTCCTCGAACTCAAGAGCTCTGTGTGCGGCTGGCGGTCTCTCACGACAGTGGCTGAAGAGGCGGCTTACCACTTGCAGTTGGCGTCCCAGCACAGCCCAAGAACCACCAAGAGCTTCTATTTTCGTCCCTTCGCCTCCCCTCCCCCCCAAGCCTAACGCCACTCTGAACAGTCGAGCCGTGCGTCCTGCCCGACAAGGTCGGGGTGTTCTCGAACGAAGCCGTCCACGTCTCTGCACCGAACCAACCAGATGTCCCCGGCGTCTCTCCTCCGCGCCAAGTGCCCCAGCACCGCTTCCACGGCCTCTAGCCTCTCGGCGCGGTCGGTGAGGAACGGGTGGAAGAGCACCGAGAGGAACCCGCCGCGCGAGATGGCCGCGTCGATTTCCGCGCAGTACCGCTGCGTGAGCGCGCCGGCCGACTGCGGCTCGGCTGAGTACTCGCCCTTCATCTTGCGCAGGCCTGCAAAGGATTCCATGTAAAAGTATGCGTCGACCGTGGCCCATCTGAAGGGGAGCATCGTCAACGACGTGTGGCCCGACGGCCCAGCCTTGACCGTCGCCGCCTGCTCACCCGCCGGACTCAGATACTTGAGCCCAAACTCGCAGCACAGGTCGAGCGTCCGCTGGCCGTGGAAGATGCCGCCGGGAGGGCGAAAACCGCAGTACGGCTCGCATTCGCCGCTCGCAAGCCACTTCTTGATGCCCTCGGACCCGAAGCTGCGCTCGAAATTGTCCCTTTCCTGCTCCGCCGTGAGCTTCGCCCACGCTTCGTGGCGCCAGGCATGCCACGCGACTTCGTGCCCGGCCGCGACGATTTCGCGCAGGATGAAATCGCCGTAGACGTTGATGTTCCAAGACTCGACGAAGTACGTGGCGAGCACGTCGTATTTCTTGAGGAGCCTCAGCATCGCCGGGAGGGCTTCCGTCACCGAGCAGTGCTGGCCGATTGGAGCGGAATCCGGCCACAGGTTGCGCGTCAGGTCTGCTGCTTCGCCCATGTTGTCCATTGTGAAGCAGATGGCGGCGCGTGCTCCAGACGGCCACTGGCCATTCGGTTTGGAGGTTGCATCCATTGTTCGGTATGATTTGATTAGAGTTGTATGAGAGTGAACGATGATGCGCTTGTTCCTTGATAGGTTGAATGGGTGAAGCCTCACTCGTGATGATGACAGTTGAGGTGGGCGTTATACCCGAGGTCAATACAATCTTGCGGGGTAATACACCTTCGATGCATATTATGAGAGGAAAAATCGGCCGAATTTCACATTCAAATCTACCAATACTTTGCAATAGCTGCACTCGTTCAAGACAAGTCCAAGATGACCCCCAGGTAGTGGCTCTCCAAGCAGGCTACCCTATGCTCGCAGCGACCCCAACTCACGTGCAAGCATTGGATCGCATCAATGTATCCGTACTCCGTATCGAGCTGACTAACAGCGGTTGATCTTCTAATTGACGTTAGGCACCTCGACAAGCATCTCAAAGCGATATGTTCCGAGTCTGGCTGCAAACATGCACGTTGTCTAGCCTACCCAGCCACTTGGCTGAGCCGAGTCGCCGACTCGCCGACTATTGAGATGGCCACTAGAGTCTGGCGGTGTGCTGCAAGCCTCCTGCAAGCCCTGCTTACTTGTCAGCGGGGTATGAACGTTGCTTTCTTGGTGACCACCCCTCTGTTTCCATCCCGAGTATCCGTAACCTCCACTGCAATAGCGGCTCAGGCAGGGCTGATTATGTCATGCAAGGAAACACACTGAACAGTGCATTTTTTAAGTTTTATTAAGGGCGTGAGCGTGTATACTCGATGCAGATCCATGGTTAATATTTGTGATATGGTCGTATCGGCGTCCGAGCCTCGTGTTCATCCGAGATGGGCATTTCGTCTGGAGGCATCGTCCCGACTCTCAGACCACGGGCATTCCTAAGGTGCTTCTCCCGCAGTCCAGCTACGTCAAGATCATCGTATGCCTCCATCGACGACAAGTTTTTCCGGTCATGAGGGGCCCCCGTCTGCCCTTCTTTGGGCAATGAACAACCACGCCGGTTCGACTTGGAGGCGGGATAACTAGTCCCTTTCTCTCCACGGATACGAAGTCGGGGCATTCGCTTATGGAGCGGTCCAAACAGGCCTGGAAGCTCCCAAAGCGACCTAGCAGTGAAAGAAATCATCCGACGACGGGCTTTTTTCTTCATGGTTAGTGGGAATTTTGGGGGGCTCGGGCACACCGGCACGCTTGGAGGCTTGGAGCTTGGAGCTGCTTCAACGTTACAGTTCCCCGACATGTCAGGAATACGAGAAAAAAGCCTTCTCCACAGCCTGCTTTATGCAGAGGCCCAAAGGGCCATGATTAGGTGGACCGGCCCCCCCTCAATACGATATGGCTCCGGAGATGGACTAGGAGCACCACCACGGCCACGGCAACAAGCTTGCTCAGTAGGAAAGGGCACGGCGGTGGAGATGCTCATGGGACGCAAATAGAGTCTCCCGTTGCTCAGGCTGAACCCTCCGCCGGCATCCGGCCGGCATCTGATGTCATTCGGACCCTCGGGGAAATGGCCCCCAGCCCCAGCGCCTAGGCTCGTAATGGAAGAGAGTCGACCCTTGGGGTATGCTGACATTGAGTTTACGAGGTTATTACTGTCCGGTTCGTGAAGTCAATAAGTCGGTATTTCAAGTATATAAGACTATCGTGAAGTCTTGTTCAGATTCATTCTCATCACTCTCATCCTCACACTCAAGCATCAACACTTCAACAACTTCCTACAACAACCTTCCACTCTTCCAACTTCACAACTCCTTCCAACCGCAATCATGCAGCTGTCCAACCTCCTCTCCATCTTCACCCTCGCCACCGCCGCCTCGGCCATCTCTGTCTCCTACGACACCGGCTACGACGACCCCAACCGCTCCCTCACCACCGTCTCCTGCTCCGACGGCGTCAACGGCCTCATGACCAAGCACCCCACCTGGAAGAAGCAGAGCGACATCCCCCGCTTCCCCTACATCGGCGGCGCCCAGTCCATCGCCGGCTGGAACTCGCCCAACTGCGGCCTCTGCTACAAGGCCACCTACAAGGGCAAGACCATCTACGTCCTCGCCATCGACCACGCCGCCAACGGCCTCAACGTCGGCAAGAAGGCCATGGACGCCCTGACCGGCAACCAGGCCACCCAGCTCGGCCGCATCGACACCAGCGTCACCCGCGTCGACAAGAAGTTCTGCGGCCTGTAAGCGGCCGATTCATGACGATTTAATGGCAGGGAGCGTGGGATGGGATACGAAGCATTTAATATCTTTCATGTGCATATAATTGGGCGCCATAGACCCATATACTTGGAGCGTCGGAATAATTTTTATTAGACGAATATACCAGCATCGGATCAACTGTTTAATTCTGTGATATGACTCCCGGCCTGAACTATATTCCAACTGATCCGATCTCTACCTACAACAAGGCCTATCAAGCTAATACGTAGCCCCTGGAAGAACTTCCCTCGAAGCAGGAGAAGTATTCGACAATACGGACTACGTCATCTCTGGGTGTACTAGCTCTAGATTTACTCTGACCAGAAGCGTCATTATGAAGTCCCTAGCTCAGATGATTAAGCAAGTACGGAGGAGATGTGGTTCCATGCTTCACAAACTGCCTAGGTCTAATAAGAGATTCAAATTTTAAGCATAACAACATCGGCCTTCACTCAACCACTTCCCAATCGCTGTTCTCAAGTTCAACTCCAGACGCCTCACAGCACCATCGTATCCGGTGTAGTGTAACGGTTATCATTCCGCGTTTTCATGAGAAGCGTGCCGCGGCGATCGGGGTTCGATTCCCCGCACCGGAGACAAGCAGGAATATCTGAATCAAGTTGTCTTTTTTTGTTCTTCTTCTACATAAAAGATGATACAAATGGCTTGGTTGGGATGATTCCAAGATTTCCTCCAATTCATGCTGGCTGAGGGGTCAATGGGCCCTTAAAACCGAAAGGACCGGAGAAGCAGGACCAACCTTTTTATCATGATCGACGAAAGGATTGCTGCCAAATTGCTTTCCCTGATCATCATAGAAAGCGACTGGCTTGTCCAACAATTACTGCGCCATCTCCCTCAAGAGAAATGGGGGAGTGGTCCCGGGGAAGTCCAGATTGACCAACGAGTTTGACCAGATGATTGGAGCGGCATGATTTGTCAAGAAAAGCTCGCTCCGGTATGGTACAAGGCCTGAAGAGGCCCTCGTGCGCTTGTAGCGTCAGCCCCGAGTCGGTGAGCTTCTTTTGGTCTTTGGAACATCCCTGGCGATGAAACAGATTCTGAAGAGAGTCGACTCGCACCGCCAAGTAACACGCGTCCCGGGGTATCGATGCAAACCCCGGACATATCGCCGTGGGAGTCGCGGGGAGCAGGATATCCCCAAAGTTGGCTCCAAATAATACAATGGCTCGAATGTCCCTCGAGTATTCATGCCAATGCCCGGACGATCGTTGGAGGTTGGCCGACTTTGGGGACATCCACCTGGAGTCTTCAAGAATATCCATGTATTCCCAGCCCTGCACGTTTTGCTTGAGGTTCAACCGTATCTTCACGGCCTTTGTCGCGCCGCCGCCCACGTGGTTGTGAGCCCAGAGGCCGTCGATGGTAGAATAGAGAAGCTTGACTTCGTTCTTGAAACGTCTAGTCTCTGGCTCTGAGCTGGACAGCTGCTGTCGCAACGAAACAATCTTCTCGGCATTGCTGAGCATGACCTGTCGAGTCGATCTTGAACGGCGATCGGGGTCGGCAAACTCAAGAGCCTCTCGGCCAGTGTCGTCACTGCCAGTCCCATCATTCGTGGAGCCTCCGATTGCCCGTCGGTGAAGAATGATATGCAATATCAGGTCCTCGGCGTTTGTCTGCACGGCACGCTTGTTGACCGTATCGTGGAGGATGACGTGTGTGTTTCTCGCGTCGTGGAGGAGTGTTTCGTAGTCGTCCGGCCGTTGATTGAAAACCCCGTCGTTTCTCCCGAGGGTAATGTCAGCGGTGAAGGTGACCCATTGACTGAATCCAAAGACGAGCTTATCGACATGGATTGACTTGCGGGGAGGCTGGGCTGTTGAGAATGCCACCGAACCATAGTCAAACCTTTGCGTCCCTGCGAGGTATTAGCCTTGGGACTGCTCGGGTGTTCAAATGAGCCTCACCAAGAAGCTCTAGGATCTGAGGGCACCAGCCGAAAAACGACCGGGCGCGCCCCAAGCTCTCCCAAGTCGTCGCGTCTCCGCGAAGCCGAGTCGGACACTCCTTGTCAATGTCCTCCCATTCCAACCTTTGCGGATACGTATCGAGGACATGCCACTGAACCGAAGACTCTGTGCGCTTGATGGGCACGAGGGCGTGGCATCTGCCCTTGAAGACAAAGCCGCCACCGAATGACACCGCTCTGGGCGTCCCTGATATCGCAGCCATGATCGGAACCTCGACCTCAAGCCCCTGTTCGCTTTGTCGTCTGTAAGGAATCGGATATCCCTGGACCAAGACTGCAGGTCCCATCAAATTCCTCCAGCAGCGTCCAGTACCATTCTCGACTGGCACTTCTTCCAGCTTCACATCAATGCTAAAGGTGGCGGTTTGGTCAAGACCACTTGGACTTTCCTCGAACTTGACATATGCATATGTAAGCTGGCTTCTCCTTTCTTGACAGGCTGCCACAAGCCAACAGATTTGTTGGGCCATCGAGACGATGAATGATTCGCTTCCAGAAACCGTCATGATTCTCATAGACGTATCAAATGTTATCACTCGCCGCTTTTGAGCCTCCGCATCTGATGAGCCTATCAATTCATATACAATTAGCTTCCCCTGGATAGCCAGCAGCGACGAAAAGAATAAGTCTGTGACCCTGGGGCTTTCTAGCTCGTACCTTTGCTTGCTTTTTTTCTTTCTATGGCTAAAAGTAACTCCTTGTGGTGCCCGGGCCAGCACCAACTGAAGTACTCGCCCACGGAACAGAGCTGCGCGTTGTTTGTCTCTCCCGTGATGACGATAACCTTGTCGAGCTTTTGCCGAATGCCGACCTCATAGTTGTTCACTAGGAAGTCTCGCAGATCCCAGTCGACATTGAATGTGGCGCAGTGAACATCAGACCAGTCGTCATGGCGGATTCCCTCTCGATGGTGAAGGGACGTGTAGCGTTTGAGACTTTAAGGGAGAGCGACGCGACGTGCCTTATTAAGAATTTCTTTCGGCTGTGATACTGCCAAAGGACACCCTTGATGTTTATCATTATATCTTCAAACGCTCCTTGACACTTGAAATATCGCATGATTTTGATGTAGTTGATGGGTTCGCCGCCGTGCCTGGAGGGTTCGACGAGAGGAGACTCGGATGTTCCTGAATTCGACGTCGAATCAGTAGAAGCCCATGGCCCGTCCAGCTCTTGAACATGATTGTGCAACTTCGCCTGTTTGTTCCCGAAATCTGGTCTCAAGATGATATCCTGAACCTGTTGGGCAATCATTGCCCTGCTGTGCCGGATCACGTCCCTCACGTGAAGGACCGCTGGGTTGTCCGCTTGAACCGAGTCAGCGAATATCTCGAGGGCTACCCCCAACGGAAGTAGTGCATGCTTTTGCGACCAGTGGGTAGCCGATGAGTAGTCTGCATATGTATCGGACAATGCCACAATGATTTCCCAAGAGAAGAGGTCCACTATATCGCTCGCTATTGGCAGCGAAGTAGAAACGGTCGACGTTTGTGAAACCGGCGAGAGTGTCAGTGTGTCAACTTCTTCTGTACGTGGTATTCCGGGGAGATTGGGCCGAGGAATGGACGTGTCGACCTCTTTCCCCTTGCTCCGATTGGCTCCGTGGACTTCTCTCGATGCACTGGGGGGGCTCGATGAAGCTGAGCTGACTTGCTGTGGACGTTGGGTGCGTGACCTGACGATGCTGAGCGCTTCTCGACGACCCTCCTTTCGAAGGGAATGAGTCATTCTTGACTCCCCATTCCTGCAAAAGGCTTGGGCTCGTCACCGCCACGCCCATCGAAGTCAACCAGTCGCGGTACGCCCGCAAATGGACATCTTGCTTGCTTTCCTGAAAAGACATGCGCTCAATCTCGTCGTTTACGACATCGATAAGGCCTCGCCCGTCAACGTCCCGTGCGTGGACGTTGGCTCCAAGCTGCACCAGGGCCCTCACGGCAGCCCTTTGTTGGCGTCGCACTGCGTAGTGCAGAGCCGTCTCGCCGCGCCGATTCCGCGCATTCAGCTCAGCTCCTGCGTCCCGCAGCTTCCTCAGGAAAATTTGGCCATGATGCTCAGGAGATCTCTCACCCAAAAGCATAAGCGGTGTGTTGCTATGGGGATCATACTGGTTGGGGTTCGCACCAAGCCTGAGTAAGTAATCAAGGCGTTGCGTTTTTTCGACATCTGAGACCAGAGCCGAAGAGATGGAGGTAGCGATATCATGAAGGGAATTGCTGATAGGGTGCGTCCCAAACGGGTGAAAGCCGAACGCATCGCTATCCACGTGTTCATCCAAGGTCTCGTGGGTTATGCTCATAGCTATTCTGTGGAACACTTGAGGGGGGACGTCGTCTGCAGCCATGAAATGAAAAAAAGTCTGTCCATAGTGATCCCGAGCATAAATTTCGAATTTCATGTCCTTCAGAAGGAGGACAAGTTGATGGCAGAAGTCGGCATTTTTAATGAAGGATCGATCCAGGGTATGGAGGAGTGTCTGACCACCCGAGTTTCGTTTGTTAAGGATCGAGGCATACTGGCCAGAGAATATGGCCTTGGAGAGACGATCCATTAGGCCACCGGCAGCGAAGAAATGAAGGGCGGTATTGCCGAAGCTGTCCGAGATGGTCAGGTCGGCATTGTCCTTGGGCTGGAGGATTCGCTCTCCATAAGGCGTTACGCCCGCGGCCGTGACGAAGCTCTCGGTGGCAATGTCATCCAGGGAGGAACTGACCCAGCAAAGACAGGACCCGTGGGAATGTTGCTTGGAATCGGGGGTACATGGTGGCCGCTTTTGGATCAATCGATCGAGAATGAGGACATCGCCTGGTAAGAAGAAGGACAGTCTCTCGGTGAGCGGTAGGAGAGGGGGGTGAGGAAAATGAAGGTCAGGTGGGAAAAGAGGAACGCGTGGGAGAGGAGGTAGGATCTCTCGGGGGGGCGGAATCGTGGGATTTCCTGAGCCCGAAGGCGCAGATTTTTCATCATCGTTCATTTCGGAGAAGCGGGACGATGGTGGCTTGTCGAAGCCGGAAATTATTTCGTGTGCGAGACTCAACCGGGGGCATGTTGATTTGTCAACGAAGGAAAGAAGCGTGCGGACTACCGCTATAAGTCTATAAGATGTGTTGATCGGGTGATGGGGGCGGATGTAGGCACAGCCCTGGCAATAAGTAGGTAATTAACCTAGACTTGGCAAAGGGGGCGGTGAATCGCTTCGCCCTCGAGACTCCGACGCCTTCCAGCGAGACAGGACGCCAGGCCGACGACCTGCGCTTCATTTACTCGGTGGTTGCGATGCTTGAGAGATGTGTGAGCGTTTACATGGTTGAAAAGGATTTCCGCGGCGTACAAGTTTCATAACCCAAACTCCAATACACCGATTTTGGTAGGTATGATGAGATGATATAAAGCTGGCAATGAAGGCCATAAGAATCGATTAAATACATGTATACCTTACATTAAGGAGACGCGGGGAACACCGCCCGGAGTCTGATTTCAAGGCTTTCTTCCCAAGCGTGGGGAACAAGGAATTCAGTAAGCAGCCAGCTGAGCCACTGGCTTTGTAGGGCATTGCTCATTGCAGCGCATCTCGTGTAACCTTTCCCCTTATTTTTGGCCCAAGGACGGGAGCTTGTCGGAAAAATGAGAGGCGTGCACATCCTGCTCGGCCCCAGAAGCCTGAGGCTTCTGACCCGTCTCGTCGCCCGACGAAGATGCCTTGCCACCAAAGTGCGAGCCGTGGACGTCTTGTTCGGCGCCGGAGGCATGGGGCAGTTTGCCCATAATGTTGCCAAGCGACGGCAGCACGCCGCTGAAGTGGGAGCCGTATATGTCTTGTTCGGCCCCCGACTTCTGGCGTGGCTTGCTTTCGACGTTGCTGGCCGCGGGGGCTTGGCCGCCGAAATGGCCGTGGATGTCTTGCTCGGCGCCGGAGGGATTGGAGGCCTTGTTGGCTATGTCGCCCGTGGACGGTGTGTTTTCGGTCTTGCTGCCGAAGTGTTTATTGTAATGATCTTGTTCGGCCATGGTTACGATTGAGGTTTGAGTGAGGAGAAGGAGTAATGTAGCAAGAAAAGTTTGGGTGCGATGGTTATACATAATGTCCATGATCTGGACTATCGTCATGATATCATCGTCGTCATAACATGTCCCTCGTGGAGACATGACGTATCGGCGTCGTCGCGCAAAACTTGGCTTAGGGCTGCGACTAATAGGTCCACACGCCAGCTGATAGTTGTTCATCCAGTTATTGTTGGCTAATTATTCTTTATGTCGATTTGGGAAAGGTGTCCTGCTCTTTTAAAGTGTCGAGGTCGAAGTCCTGACTCCTGAGTCTAGTCCCCTAACTGGGCTTACTCCAATCGAGTCCAACGGCCCAACGTGAATCATATCATGTCTCCAGCTGGATCGACATCAGAGCATAATGCAGGCGTCAAACAATAAAATTGCTATCGAAGGCACGAGAGCAAGATCAAAGCTCGCCGGCGTAACACGGAAGCGCTAATGCACCCCGTCATCTTGCCCGGAGTTTAGGGAGCTGATATCCGATGTAACGGTGAGCTGCAGGAACCAGCGAGGCTCGAGTCATTGCCATCTCGGTGAATTGGTTGTCAGCCTGGTAAAGTCACTCTGCCAGCTGAATGACAATCTGCAGCCTTTATGGGGATTTCGGAGATACCATCGCTCAAGGTGCTCGACGTGGTGCTGACAATTCTGGGCCTCGCAAAGTTGGAGGATTTCATGTGTATAAATGGCCTTGATGGCCACACCTTCATCTCCAAGAATAACGAGTGAAGCTCACCAGACTCGACTTCCTTTTCTACTTGATTGTTAAAACTCCAAACCCATCATGTCAAGCCGCTACGCCGAAGCTCATCACAAGGACAACTACAATGGTCCTGGAGATGCTCGACCAACCGGTCTGCAAATCATCCAAGACGAAGAGCGTCGCGACAGCTTGCTGGACAAAGTGGTTGTCATCACGGGCTGCTCTTCTGGAATCGGCATTTCCACTGCCGTGGCCATGGCTGCCACGGGTGCCACCATCTACTGCGCCGCCCGAGACCTCGACAAGGCCAAGAAGGCCCTCGGAGACGTCTATGAATCTCCAGAGGTGCACCTGCTGCACGCCGACCTGACGAGCCTCGCGAGCGTCAAGGCTTTCGCCGACGAGATCAAGAAGCGCGAAACCAAGGTCAACATTTTGATCAACAACGCCGGCGTCATGTACGTTCCGCAAAGAGTCGCGACTACGGACGGCTTTGAGCTGCAGATTGGAACCAACCACTTTGCCCACTTCTTCCTCTTCTGCCAGCTCCGCGACCACCTCTTGGCCGGATCGACGCCCGACTTCAACTCGCGCGTGGTCAATCTCTCGAGCATGGGACATCGCGCCTCTCCCGTGGTGCTCGACGACATCAATCTGGAAAAGAGCTACAATCCCTTTATTGGGTACAGCCAGTCCAAGACGGCCAACATCCACATGGCGAACCACCTCGACCGACTGTACGGATCGCGCGGGATCCACGGCTACAGCCTCTCCCCGGGCGGCATTGCGACGGACCTCCAGAAGCACGTCAAGGAAATGATGACGGCGGCGCTGGAGGATGTCAAGTTCTCCAAGTTTATGAAGTCGGTCGACCAGGGCTGCGCCACGACGGTATGGGCGGCCGTCGCCCGCGAGCTGGAAGGCAAGGGGGGGTTGTATCTCGAGGACTGTTCGGTCGCGCGCGAGGTGGCCGAGGACTTGGATGAGGCCGGGGATGGGCGGATCGAGCCGGGGTATGCGAAGTGGGCGTATGATGCCGAGGGAGAGGAGAAGCTGTGGAAGCTGAGCCTGGAAGCTGTAGGCATGCCGGCCGACTTTGACGTTTCGACGCCTTAGACGTGAAGCTGTTCTAGTAGGTGTGGTGGAACAACACCAACAAGGCCATGAATCAGTTGTTGTCAATATTAACAAATTGACCAAGCACTAGAAGTCTGGAAATAAATGTTACAGTAAGTAAGCCTTCATCTCCGAGCCGTGGCGCAATGTAGTCATCTAGTGAACTGCTTTGAATTATCTATTATACCGACAAGTTGTACTGTAACCAAGCAAACCTCGCAAAAATGCAAAGAACAAAGGAAATTCATTCGCCTAGATGTTTGCAGAAATTCCCGGGGACACCTCCTCAAGCTTGTTCAGAAGCTCGTCAAAGAAGTCCTTTTGTATACGAGAACCGATAGCGTTGGTGACATGTGAAGCAGGACTATCGTTCCATTAGCATCCGTCGTACACTTGGAAACAAAGACATGACATACGTTTGCACATGACAATTCGTCAAGTATTGCCCATGAGTCTCCTCCCCAGCAATCACCCCGTGAACAAGAGCTCGACTGCCCATTTCCGTGCTCCGGGCCATGAGCCTCTCGGCCACACGCGTCACAAAGCCTTCCATCTCCCGTATCAGACCCGACTTGCAGTAGCTCGGGTTCGGCGAGTTGACGACCACGGGGCCTTTTCCCGAGGATCGCATCCGCTCTGTGAGCTCGCGCATCGCGTAGAGAACGAGCAGCTTGGTGACTTGGTAGCGGGAGAGCATGTCTGCGTGCTTGGGGTCGTTGAGGCGAGAGAAGATGGACGTGTTGTCGGATTTCGAGACGAGCTCTTTGATGGGCGCCCAATAGTGCATGGCCGAGTTTGGGATGACGAATCTGGCCGTCGACGGTGTCTCGCGTAGCTTGGGGAGGAGCAAGAGCAGCAGGAGAAAGGTAGAAACGACATTGACGGTAGCGGTTATCTCGTTTCCTTCTGCGACATCAAAGGCAAGAGTGAACATGCCCGCGTTGGCCACAACCGCATCCAAACGCGAGAGGTCCCTCGTCGCCCGCTCGGCAAAGGACTTGACAGAAGCGTAGCTGCTCATGTCCAGTTCCCAGACCTCGACCGAGCCGGGCTCGCGCCTAGTCGACTGCAGCAGCTCTTCCCGGGCCTCTCCTCCCTTTTCGAGATTCCGCACCGCCATGATGAGCTTGGCCACGCCCAGCCGAAGCAAGTGGCGGCTGGTCTCGAGGCCCAGTCCCGTGTTGGAGCCTGTTACGACGACGACGTGCTCGGATAGGGTTTCTGCGGTTTCTGGGTAGGGGAGCTTGATGAAGAGGTTGGAGAAGATGGTTGAGGCGACGCCGTGGAGGGCGGTTGTGAGTGATATTGACATTGTGGTGGTTGAGAACTTGAGGCCGGGGGTTTGAGATGGATCGAAGACGGAGAACACTGATATAAAGGGCATATTTAAGGACAGAGGCAGGTCCTATTAGGACCCATGGTCAGGTAAGAATGTACGACAACTAAGAAGTCATTTTTATAAATACAATTATATAAAAGCTCCAACACTGGAGGTACTGATCAAGATGAACGGCTTTAACCAGCAAAATAACGACCGCAACTCCGAAATGAGCGGAGATATTATCCCCGCCCCCTCAACTTCCCACGGGGTTAATAAACTCGTTCTGCGCCCACGATTCCGACCAAGTCCAGAACCTCGTCTCTCAAGCACTACCGTTCCGCATACGGACTTTTTATCTCCTTTCGAAAGACATGGGCCAAGCCAAGGTTGAGAAGCGGAACCGACCGCCGGTCTCGTGCGAGCCTTGCCGGACACGCAAGTACGTCTGGACCCTGGTTGATAACATGACTTGATTCCCTGGGCCACATGTGCTGACAAGGAAAAGGCTCAAGTGCAATCGTGCTCTGCCGTGCGATACGTGTGTCAAGAGAGACAAGCGGACGACGTGCCACTACGCCGCGAATGCCAATCGAGGCACGAATAAGCAGCTGTCCGTGGGCGATCGGCTCAGAAAGCTTGAGGGGTTGATTGCGTCGCTCGTTCAAAATGGCCGTGCTCCTCAAGCAACGTCGACAGATGCGTCGTCTGATAGTTTGAGAGCCATGATTCGCACCGCTGGCTACGAGAAGGCTCCCGCAGTCGAGACGAACACCGCTCCGACTCCATCCCATCCCGAAGCAAGTCAAACCCCCTATGTCGACTCAACCCACTGGACGGGCATCTTGAAGGACATTAGAGACATACGCGAGCAATTGGGCGAACACGCGCAGCCTCAGCCGCAGCCGTCGCCTCCTGTTCAATCGACGGAACTGCAGCACAACAGATACCATCTTGGCTTTGGTCATTGTCCCGCGATGAACCTCGAGGAAATCATGGCGTGTCTGCCTGCGAGATCAGTGTGTGACGGTTTAATCTTTCAATACTTCAACTCTCGCTTCACAATCTTGCGTAAGACGCCTCGTCCCGGTCCCTTCAGATTCACTAAACGACATCAGCCGTTCTGCATCCGACTAAATTCCAGTCAGAGGTAAGACTGAGCGTCCGTGTTCCTTGAATACCTGCTCACACTACCCAGTACGAGTCCTTCTGGGATAAGCCACCCGAAACTCCCGTCATCTGGATCGGCTTGTTGTTTGCCATGCTCAGTCTCGCCTCGAGCATTCAGCAATTCTCAGACACGACTTGCTCGCCATCCGTCCCGGCTCCCCGCAACCTCTCCGACATGGCAAAGCGATGCTTCGTGCTCGGAAAATACGACGAGGCAAAGGAACACAGTCTCGAAGCGCTGCTCGTCTACCTGCAGACCTGTTACCTCGGGACAAAGGACACGGATGTGAGCTTCTGGTTTCTGGTAGGCCTTGTCATCCGCCTCGCCATCCGAATGGGCTACCACCGCGACCCCTCAAAGCTCCCCGGCTGCTCGGCTCTGTCCGTTTTCGAAGGTGAGATGCGCCGCAGGGTGTGGTGCAGCATCTACCAGGTCGACGCCCTGATCTCGTTCCAGATGGGACTGCCCAGCATGATCCCGTCTTCGTACTGCGATGCCAGATTGCCCAGCAACCTCGAGTACTCGGATTTCGGTCCTGAATCTGCGGCTCTTCCTCCTCCGCGTCCCGACTCCGACCATACGGCCATCTTGTACACGATTGCGAAGAACCCAGTTCTCGAAATGTTCAAGAGCGTCGTGGCGCATATCCAACGGCTTGACGCGCCTCCTTACTCAGAGACCGTGAGCCTTGACGAGGGGTTGAGAGAAGCCTATGGACATGTGCCTGCCGTGCTGAGGTACAGACCCATTCAGAGGTCGTTTATTGATGGTCCAGGCGTCGTCATGAGACGAGCCACGATCGAAATCCTCCACCTGAAGAGCATCATCATCCTCCACCGGCAGTACCTGGCGCACCGGGAGCCTGCCTATGCTCCCTCGCGACGCGCATGCCTCGAAGCCGCGCTGCAAGTTCTAGACCGGCAGGCAGAAATCCATCAGGCAACCCGACCTGGTGGCCATCTGCACGGCGACAGGTGGATGGTTTCGGCTCTCACGACGAATGATTTCATCCTCGCTGCCATGGTCATCTGTCTTGACCTCACTCTGGGAGTGCAATCCTCGTTATGGGGACCCTACGATTCGGACATGACAAGGACGCCAAGCGGGCTTGACTCTGGAATGCTGGTTGAAGCCATCGGCAAGTCACAGCAAATCTGGGCGGCTGCCGAGTCGTATTCGGCAGAGGCGCGTATTGCCTCTCGCGCCTTGGAGTCGACAGTCCGCAAATGGAACCATTTCCATATCTCCCTCCCAGGCAGCACCAGAATAGCCGCAACGACGGACGAACGGCCGGAGAGTGAAGCTGATGGCTTTCCCGTTGAACACATGGTCGAACTGGGAGAGTCGGAACAGACCAATCTCATTGACTGGGTACGTAAGAAGAATCTTCTTGGTGCCATCACCTTTCGTTCTCAATGCTCACATCTCTAGGGACTCGTCGACCACTATTGCTCCGACGTGGGCGAGCAAGCGGCAGACTTGGAATCGTGGATCTTGGATGCGACGAGGTGGTTTAATTCGGCAAATGTCTAGAAGCTACGGCCTCGCCTCATTGCATCTTCCGTACGGTTGTGTCGTCTCAGAGGCGGTTGTTTCCTAGTCCTTAGATGGTCGGTTGGCGTTGATATCCTTCAGAATCGCAGCTGCCCCTCCCTTCACCAGCGCAGCCGCCAGTTCTACGCCAAGCTCGGTCGCTTCATCCTCAGTCCGCACCGTGGCATCAATCGTGTACTGCACGCCCCGAGAACCGTCGAGGCTGACGACTATGGCGCTCATCCTGAGCAGACGCCGCGCCTCGTCGAGCCATTCCGTCTCGACGCCGATGGGCACGCTGCACCCGCCCTCCAGCGTCCGCAAGAGGGCGCGCTCGGCGAGACAAGCCAGGGTGGACGCTTCATCCGCCATCCGGCCGAGCAGCTCCTCCGTCTCGACATCTCCCTCGCGAATCTCCAGGCCCAGCGCTCCCTGCCCGACGGCGTGCAGGATCCCGCCGTCCTTGGAACTCAGGTACTGGCTGATGCGGTGCCCGAGGCCGATGCGCTCGAGGCCCGCCGCGGACATGACCATGCAGGCGTACTCGCTCTCGGGGTCGTCCACCTTTGCCAGGCGCGTCTCGACGTTGCCGCGCAGGTTGGCAAACTTCAAAGCCGGGTAGAGACGACGCAGCTGCGCCGATCGTCGCACCGACGAGGTGCCCACCACTGCGCCTTCGGGAAGCGTCTCCAGGCTGGAATAGGGCAGGCCGGCCTTGACGGTCAGGGCGTCTCGGGCATCGTCGCGGAGGGGAATGGCGGCGAGACGGCACGAGTCGGGAAGCGTCGTGGGCATATCTAGCGAGGAGACTTAGGACTGGGTGGGAGTAGACGTACTGAACGGTCGAGATCACCTTTGAGACAATGCACAATGACATCTAATTGCCCAGAAGTGAGCTCCTCCTCCAGCTCGGTCGTCCATAGACTCTTTGCTCCAAAGTCGTAGAGGGCCGTGGACTTGTCCTTGTCGCCGAGGGTTCGGAGGGCTCTGATTTCAAAGCGTCGACCGGGTGCAATCTTTTGCAGGCTGTCGCGGACGTTTTCGGCCTGGACCATGGCCAGTTTGGATTTCCTGGTACCGATCCATAATGGTGTTTGAGCAGACGAGGTTTCGGCCATGACGAGAGTGTCAAATGTAAGGTAGTGGTTGTGAAGGGTTGTCTCAGAAATGGATGCGAAATACGAACGTTGGCGGCGGATCTTCGGGATGGCCATGGAGACCTATTTGTCATCAACTGACTGAATTAACAGCATGTAGGGACTACCAGGAAGATGAAGTAAATGGACCGAAGTGGTGAAACAAGACGCGGGATGAGAACCCCAGCTGCTAGAAGAGAGAATCATGGAGAATCTGGGTGCCTTACAGTCGCTGCTCACGGACAAAAAACCCGCCTTGTCAGAGACCAAAGAATCGACGAATCCCCGGCCAAGTCCTTCTCTGAACACCGCCTAGGCCATGCCTCTTTGTTGTCCAGTAAAGGTCAGCAAATACAGCCTTGACCTATCCGTACTTGCTGTTTGATTATTGCCAACTCGAACAGTTGCACATTTCACGCGCTCCTACCCTGCAACCTTCTCGTTTGCAAATAACACCCAGCGAGACATCAACAGCGGGTTTAGCTCAGTTGGGGTGAGTAACCATTCTCTCAAAAACTCCAGCACCACAATGTCTAACAATCTCTGCAGAGAGCGTCAGACTGAAGATCTGAAGGTCATGTGTTCGATCCACATAAACCGCAAGCATTCTTTTTTGCTGGCGACGACAATGAGGATGAACAAGTAAATAAGCAGGGTAAGCTCTCAGACCGACGAGACGAACATGCAGGTATTCATTGCCTCTGTTCTTCTCCTCCGTGACTGTGGCCAACTCCCATTAGCTCTTGCGTGATGTCTCAATTTTCGGAGTTCGGCACGATCTGGGGTCAGCATACCAGTCAACACCCGCCCACAGGAGGAATGAGTGCAACAGGTGTTCATTTTCCTGTGCCGGCTGGTCTTGGGACGTTGAGGCTTCAATGTCTTGGATCGGATTGCGCCGAGCCGCTAGTTTCGGATCAAGATCAATGGTAGGGGCATGCTCAAATAATAGCAGGGGAATCATCTCATCATCGGCCGCCATGCCAAGACAAACACGGCCGACGTGTTCCGTGAGGGAGCCCCTGCTCGGAACACTATCGATCACAAGCAGCCTAGTGCGAGCCTCAAGCGGTTTACCAAGGCCGTCTCGGACTCTCCGGGGTCCAGACAGACGCCCGGGGGGAGCTTCAATAGCGTGCGAGAAGACATTAGGATGTGGGAGTCGAACCGTTCGAAGCTGGATTCCGCAGGTGGTCTCGTGTCCAGACGACTCCTCCAGCAACCCAACAACCATTGTGGAGGCGAGGCGTCGATCAATGATCGCCACGTCCTGTCAAATATGGAGATGGTACTCCGCATCAAGGGGGGTTTTGCAAACAGACACGAGGCCGCTATTGGACGCCAGTGCCAAGTGAGGGAACACTCCGCCTGTCAGGGGGTCGCAGCTGGAACGCTCAACAGTCAGTCCCCTGAGATCCGAATCGCGAGCCAAGGGAGACGAAAAACATGGTTGTTGCCCTTTAGCTTTCGGCCCTGTTTTGACAGTTTTGACAGTTTTGTCTCTCCCTGCACCCCATAACCCCAACCCCTGACGCAGGCGGCAACCAGTCACACGACCTCGACTTGTCAAGTATACGGAGCACGCCATGGCCGTCCTGACTCTTGCTCCCGAGTCCTTATATCAGTTGTCCAGCGTCCAACGCATACACCACGTCCGATAACCAGCACTCCGTACACCACTCTCTTTTCAACCCGGGCGGGCTCGTCAAGTTCGACTTCAACGTCCACCGCTTGGCCCCGCCTTCGTTCAAACATGTACTCCGCTCGCAGACTGGTCGTGGCCGTGGCCTCGAGCTGCACCAACCTTCGTTTCGTCTTTGCCATTGCCGTCGTGTCCGTCTTCTCCGCCAAGGCCGTCCACCTCTCCGCCCACCTGGGGGCCTTTTCGTCGTCCGACCTCACCCGCTGGGGCCTCTCCTTCTTCGCCCAGGACGTGGCCCTGCTGCTGCTCGTCGGGCTGTCGTTTGATATCGCCCTGCTCGAGCGGGTGCCGCGTCTCCGGGTCGTCGTCCCGGCCGCGGGGACCGTCGTCGCGGCCGTGCTGCTGCTCCTGGCGAGCACAAACGTCTCCTTCTTCGCCGTGACGGGCGAGGAGGTGCACTGGCGCAACGTTGGCTTCGCCGGCGATGCCTCGTCGCGCAAGATGCTGCTCGAGGGGTTGGTTTCCTTTGTGCTGACCGTCGCCGCCCTCGTCGGCCTGAGCTGGTTGATCCAAAACCCTTGCCACTGCGTCTTGGGCACCGCCCTCGACCTGTTCAAGATGCTGTTCAAGATGCTGTTTCAGCTGCTCTGGAGCAAGCTGCCCTGCGCGAAGCGGTTGCTGTCGCGGGCAAACTACTCCCATCTGCCGCAAAGGGACGAAGAGGCAGAGATGGAAAACATGTTGAAGCGAGAGGAGGATGTCGATGCCGAAAACGACGAGAAGTACTCCAACTGCGACGCCGAGACGATATCCGTGTGGAAGATGTTGTCCTACGCCCTCGTCTCGATTGCACTGCTCGCCCTCCTCGTCGACACCACGGCCCGACCGTCGGACAGCGCGCTCACGTTCATGTCGTGGACGCTACCCCTCCTCCCCTTTGTCGACTTTGCCGACGCCTTCCCCGTGCTGGCGAACCTGGCTCCCATCCACGGCTCCGGCATCGAGCACCGCTGGGACAACCGAACGTCGCTCCACGAGCCGCCCAGCTTCCCCTGGCTGCCCAAGGACAAGCCGCTCCCGGGCTTTGAGGACTGGTACGAGCCCAACGCGACGCACTACCGCGCCGACAAGGACCCCATGCACATCTCCAACCTCGACAACGACCTCCTCCCGCAGCTGCGGCTCGGCCTCGACGGCGTCAAGATCCGCCACGTCGTGGTCATCATGCTCGAGAGCGCGCGGCAGGACGTCTTCCCCGTCAAGAACGGCAGCTACGTGTGGAAGCGGCTGGCGCACTCGTTCCCCGACGGACAGCTGCCGCGGGAAGCGCAGGAGTTCCTCGCGGGGCTCACGCCCACGGCGAACTTCCTCACGGGCGACTACGACGACGGCTTCACGCACCTCTTCCCCGCGAGCCGCGGCGGGCTCAACTTCAACAACGCGCACACGACGTGCACGTACACGCTCAAGAGCCTCGCCGGCACCCTTTGCGGCATCACGCCCCTCGTCGCCGACTTCAACGCCGAGGCCTTTAACCACATCTACCAGCCCTGTCTGCCGCACATCTTCAACGCCCTCAACGAGGTGGACCATGCCGGGGACAAGGCGTCCGACTTCACCGCGTTCCCGTGGAAGACGTCGTTTATGCAGCCCGTGACGGGCATATTCGACAACCAGGACATCCTGATGCGCGAGATGGGCTTCCCGCCAAACGACACCGTCACTTTCGAGTACCTCCACGGCCCGTCGCCCAAGTTTGGCCCGCCCAAGCTGCCCGACACGCACACGTGGATGTTGCCCGAGATGGTGCTCGAGGACTACGTGCGGGATGCCTTCGCGTCGGCCAAGAAGAACAACGAGCGCGTCTTCCTGGGCCACCTGACGGGGTCGACGCACATGCCGCTGCTGGTGCCCGAGTCGGAAGAGTACGTACCCTTATCCGAGGACGCCCGCTTCAAGTACCTCTCGCGCTACCTCAACATTGTCGGCTCCGTCGACCGCTGGCTGGGCCGCGTGCTGGAGATACTCCACGAGGAGGACGTGGCCGACGAGACGCTCGTGGTGCTCGTGGGTGACCACGGCCTCTCCATTGCCGAGCATGGCGCCGTCACGCCCTACTTCAGCGCCCACGAGGCCAACTTCCACGTGCCGCTCGTCTTCTCGCACCCGTCGCTGCCGGCCGTGACCGTCGACGGCCCCGTCAGCTCGCAGCAGATCCTGCCGACCATCCTCGACCTCCTCCGGTCGTCGGCCTCGCTCTCGGCGGCGGCGGGCCGGGCCGTGGACGATCTGGTGCGCAACTTTGAGGGCCAGTCGCTCGCGCGGCGGACGAAGCAACGGTCGGACCGGAACAGGCAGCCCGACTGGCAAATCTCCGTCATGAGCCCGGGGAGAGCGCTCCTCAGCGTGCGCGACAGCATCCGGCCGCAGTGGCGCGTGGCGGTGCCCGTCGTCAAGGACGTCGAGTGGCGCTTCTTCGACGAGCGCCGCGACCCGCACGAGTACCGGCCGGTGCGGGCGCTGACGTTTGCCGCCTTTGTCGAGGCCGTCGAGGAGAGGCACGGCTTGCAGGCGGCGAGATGGGCCGAGGCGGCCGCCTTTGTGGCGCGCTGGTGGGTGGGCGAGAACGAGAAGCGGTGGCGGTACGATCCCGTGAGGACGGCCGAGGAGGCGAGGAAGAATCTGAATATGAGCTGGCAAAAGCCGGCCAACGCGACGAGTGCTTAGATGGAGAATGCCTTCATGGACATCAGGATGTGAATAGGGGTATGCTTGCGGCACTCTCCAGCTCCAACAGGAGAAACAAAATAAACAAAGATTCCATTAGTGCATAGACGCTGGAACAAACTACAGTAGCTGAGAAATAACAAACGATATGTCCTAGAGGCTAAGCATCATGCTTCGGCCCAATGTACTCTACATCCCCAACCTCCTCACCAACCTTCCAAATCTTCGCATCCTCCTCCTTCCGATACAACTCCTCAATCTCCTTCCACACCTCAAACTTGCCCATCTTGTCAGCCGCAAGGCCCCTCTCCGCCCGCAACACATGCCACAGCGAGCCGACGTCCCGTCCCGGCCTGTTGCCGCCCTCCTCGTCGTAGCGGACGACGCGCCCCGTGTCCTCGTCCACGCCGTACACCGTCTCGAAGACCAGGTCTGGCTTCTCCAGTAGGTCCAGGACCATGCCCTTGCGGGGGTCCTTGACGCGGCGGATCACCTCAATGTACCGCTTCACCTTCCCCTGCCCATCTTCGACGCGCCAGAGAGCATCCATTTCGCCGTGCGGCACGCCGCCGAGCCACGTGGCGCCGAGGGACGAGCACGTCGCGTGGTACTTGTTCGCAAAGGCGACGTATTCTTCCGGCGACGCCGCCCCGCGCATCCGCTCCATCGTCTCCTCCAAGTCGGTGCCCGCGAGCATGTTCCAGACGCAGCGCGTGCACACGCTGTTGCCGACGGCCTTTTCCCTCTCGAGGGCGACGTCGTGCGCCGTCCTCGTCGCCTCGGGGGAGAGGCGCTTCTGCATGCCGTCAAACACCACGCGGCCGCCCCTCGGAGCGAGCTTCCGCTCCAGCGCGTCGAGGGCCTCTTCCACCTCGGCGAGGAAGACGGGCGTCGAGGGGAGGGCGTCGACTGCCCAGGCCATGTGGTTGATGCTCCGCAGGCCGCGGGCGCAGTCCCAGCTATTCGGCTCTCGGTTGAAGAGGGAGCAGAAGGTCCTTCGCTGGTGCATCGCCGCCGAGTACTGCTCGTCGAAGGCGGCGGTTTCGGGCGTCATGTACTCGGCAAGACACGTCGTCGCGCGGTCAACCACGTAGCGGTCTATCCCGTTGGGGACCGCCTCGTCGCAGTATCGCTCGCGGAGTGGCCTCAGCTCGTCGTCTTCCGCCATCTTGACCAGCATGTCGCTGGAAGGGTTCAGGTAGGTGCCCGCGTGGAGATAGAGCTGGGCGATTGCCCTCAGGCAGGCGTGCGAGTAGGCGAGCTGCATCTGCTCGTCGCTCACTTGCTCGTCGCCGTTCGACAAGGCCGTATCCGAGGCAATGTCCTTGAACTTTGCAATGACTTCTCGGACCGGCGAGTCGCTCTTGGACGGCCCGTTCAGCATCAAGTAGGCCCAGTCGCCCGACGGGAGAGTCCGCTCCCAGTCCTGCGGCAAGAGACCGGCCGAGACGTAGCGAGCGACGGCGTCGTCCTCCATCTTCTGCCACTTGTCGACGGGAGCACAGCGCCTGCCCGCCCTCCGCACGCGCCGCAGGAACTCGGGCAGCGAGACGGGCCGGTGGCTGTCCGGGCTGACGTGGACGCCTTCTTCCCACGAGTTGACGGTGCGGTCGAAAAAGTCAAAGGCACACGCGCCGCACGACGTCTCGCCGGGTCCGGGGCCGTACTGCTGGGCGCGGACGATGTAGTTGTACTCGCGCGTGTCGTTTCCCGTGCCCTTGGTGCCCTTGACCCAGCGCGTGGGCTCCGTCGACGTCGCGTTGGTGGCCGCGAGGAAGGCCTCGACGGCTTCGAGGTTGGTCGTGATGCCGTCGACGACGCCAAACCGCTCAAACATCTCGGCGTGGCAGTACTCGTAGCCGCTGTCGCCAGCGAGCCCCGAGCCGCAGAGGTGTTGGGTTCGGGACACCAGCGTCTTGAGTGCCTCGACGGGGCCGGCCTCGAGCAACTGCAGGTCGAAGACGCCGCGGTATCCCTGCAAGATGAAGGCGTCGGCCGACGAGCACCCTGCCGCGAGCTGGCGGTGGGCTTCACGGAGCGCCGCCTCGCAGTCCTCCCGGCAGAGCCCCGGGAGGAAGTCCTTTGGGGCGTATCCGGGAACGGCCGTGCTGTTGTCGCTGGCTCGATCAAACACCTTGTCGTGGCAGGGGACGGAAGCGAGAGCCTCCCAGGCGGCGCGGCATGGCGAGTCCGGCTCCGAGGAGATGTCGGGGTAGAGGCTCGGGAAGTCGAGCTCGTACGCGACGGCCGTGTCCTCCTTGGTTTGGTTCGAGTGAGACTGGCACACGGAGCCCAAGTTGACGTCGTCGTCTCCAGGCCATAGTCCAGGGGCAAAGAATAGGATGCCGAGCGCCGCGGTGACAAAGGCAACCGAGGTGAGAATAAGCATCAAACACACCCGACACCGACGATGATTGGGTTTGGGCTCATCTGTGGGGGCAGCAGGGTCCTTGTCTTCCATCTTTTCATTGAGGAGGGCTTCGCTTTCGTCCTCGAGAGACGGCTTCTCGCCAGCGGAAGGGATCGGATCGTCCGGATGGTCAGAAGGGGCCTGGTGTTCCATGATGGCTTCGTGGTGTCCAAGACTCTGGACAAGAGATGTTGAGTAAAGGATTCGAAAAGGAGAGGCAAATAAAAGAAGAGGCAAAGGAGCTCGGACTCTTGCCTCTGTTGGTTGTTGTGATGTTGGTCGAGATGCTGGTAGGAAAATCAGGCTACAAACGTCCCCTGATTGCTGCGCCACGAGCCGAGTATCCAGTTTTCTCCGGCACGATCCGTATATAGAAGCAGATGGTGTTTCGCATTTTATTGCCTTTGCTCGTTTGGATGGAAGGCGCCAGTTGGGATCGACGCACGTCAATCCTTCGGAACAATCACCCCACCAAGGAACAGTGGTGATACGAGGTTAAATAGACAGATCATTGGGGTTTAATGGAAAAGGATTAAGCTCATTGTTTTGGTTTAGCTGGACCAACTCGTCGTTGAATTGCGTCGAGTCCCCAAAATCTTCATGCACCATAGATGGCAACGACTCAGAGACAGACCAGACAGTCACCATTCAAGAGTCGAAACCTCCTCATAATAATAATGTGCCAACAAGCACGCATCAGGCATTGATTCGTGCTACATAGTACCCCTCAAATAGAACTAAAGCAGATCCTCAGACACTATAAGGACTCCAAAAGATGCCGTCAGCGTCCCACGAGTCCTTTATCCCCTTCAACTCGACCAATCGCTCCGCATCAAACATCTCCTTCCGATCGAGGCCAAATCTCAGGTTGTTGGGCAAGCCCCTCGCCACAGCTCCCTCATCGGCCTTCCTAAACTCCGCCATAATGTCATTCACCGACTCCGTCAGCGCCGCCATCGAGCCCTCCTCCTCGCAAACCAGCACCACCATGGCCGCAAAGCCCCGGTCTCGGCTCTCCAGGAATTTACCGGCAGCGGCTCTGCTCCGGCCCAGCTCTGCCAGCTTCGTCGCGTCAAAGGAAGCCAGCATGATGGGGCTGCGCTGGGCGTCCGGGTGCTTCTCCGTCGCGGAAAGCCACTGGTGGACGGTGGACTTGATAGTCTCGACGTCAATCTTCTTCAGTCGACACGATGCAAGCGTCTTGTGACCGCCGTGGGCGTCGTAGATTTTGAAGCGATCGTTGACGTTTGCCATGGGCACCATCTCCGTCGTCGCCGCCACCGCCTCTGCGACCACGTCCTCTTTAAACAGCGCGGCCGCCGCCTTCTCGGCCTCTTCGACGGGGCCGAGACACGTACTCCCCACCACGACGATGGGCTTTCCGGCTGCCGGCGTGCCTGGCGGGCTGCGGACTACCATGATGATGTTGCTGGTCGCCGGCGACGAGGTCGAGAGGTCCGCGAATGTTTGCACCGCCGTCTCCAGGGCCGGGAAGGGAAAGACGAGCGACCGCGTCCAGATCTTGTCCTCGGCCATGTCGAGGCTGGAGATGGGAAATGCAGACGTCTCGACGGCGGTGACGACTCCCAGGCCGTTGCCCGCGCCGCAGAGGGCGTTGAAAAGGGAGAGCTCCCTCCCCGCGGACGAGGAGCTCGCCTCGACAATGTCGCCTGCGGACGTGACGAGGCGGAACGAGACTACAATGTCGGCCATCCATCCGTGGATCCCAATCCACGCCGTGTTGCCCCCTCCGAGCAGACATCCCACCACGCCCACAGCGTTGGAATTCGGTAGTGGTGTGTAGTTTTCGGTAGCCAACGCCTCCAACACCTCGCCGCAGACGACGCCGCCTCCGACGCGCACCGTTCCCTTTTCCTTGTTCAGCTGGATGTCCTTGAACTTGCCCATGTCCAGGTACAGCATGTCGCTCTCGACGGGCACAAAAGCGCCGTGGCCTCCGCCGGCCGTCACAACGGTGAGGTTGTTGAGGCGGGCGACGCGGATGGCTGCCTGGACATGTTGCTCGCTCTCTGGAGTGACAACCAGCGCTGGCTGCCCGATGTTTGTGTCCGACCGCGGGACATCTTCGTGCCCGCGTCGTGGCCGAGGACGAAGTCGCAGTGAAGCGACTCCAGGCCGGAGAGGGACGAGGTTGCAGCTGGTGTCATGGTAGGAATGAGATGAAAAGCATTTGAGTGAATGAATAGGCTTCAATGTGTCTATTTATCCAAACCAAGCGGGGACGCTTTCGCCACTGGGTGCTTTGTAATGATACTCGGTGATGTCGCTGCGGGGTTGCTCTCGAGCTGACGTGAGAAGTATTCCAGTCCTCCGACGCTCTGGGAAAATCGGACAAGTCGGTCAACGGTGTTTCTCCGAAATGGCTTCTGATAGGCCACTACTGCAACAGGAACCCAGATACAATTCCTTGTCCTAGTCTAGGATTTAGGATTTTGAAGAACGTTCAAATGGCAGCGCCTAAGAGTTGACGATCACTGCCTACCACGGACTAATCTTGGCGGCACAGTCGGAAGAGGATTCACAAGCGAGTATAAGGAATCAATAGTGTTGTTAGCTCTGAGTCAGCAATTGGCTGAGGGGAGAATCGAGTACGATTAAAAGCCAAGAATTGCTGTTCATCCATCTATCAAGTCGTGCTCTAATGCTCCATACTCATAGGACAATACGAAAATCAACCTCCATCTTCCTGATTCCTAAGCATCACCCCCATCACTCATTAATCCTATGCAGCCAAACCTCCTGCTCATCCCTCGCGCTGTAGGTGCTCGCCCCGAGAATGTCCCTCATCTGCTGCACCCCCGTAAACATAATCTGCCTCGCCACGAACCACCGGATGCCCTCGTGGCACGGCGGGCTCGTCAGGCTGCCCTGGTACGTCCAGAACTCGTTAAAGTGCAGCACGCTCGCCAGCGCCAGGTTGTGGTCCACCGTCGTCTCCTCGGTGACGTTTGTCTGGTCGAAGCCTATGGCCGGGGGCAGCTGGCCGAAGAAGTCGTTGTCGCGGTTGCCCGGGTCGAGGCGGAAGGCCAGGACGGCCTTTTCATGGCCCGCGGCGTCGACGTGGACGAAGTGCATCTCCGCCTTGGACCGGTCGCCGCCGACCGAGTGGTCGGCCGGCGCGTGGATGTGCCAGCCGGCGAGGTAGGCCGTCTCGTTGTCGTAGGTGAGGTACGGGTTGTTCGTCCACACGCCTTCTTCGTGGGCGACGGTGAATGCAGGGCCGTAGCCCCAGTTGTAAAAGTCACCCGTCACGTTGCTGGGGTAGTTGAAGGTGATTTGGTGGTTCAGCGAAAGGCCGTTGCTGAGACTCAGAGGGATGGGCGACTGCTGCGTCCCGGTCTGGCACAAGGCATATTCTATCGGGGTCAGCGAGCATCGAGTGACGAGATGTCTGGACTGACCTGGATCGAGGCGGCCCCAGTTGAAAGATGCTTCGTAGGCCCATTCGGCCATGGGTTCCTGGGCACGCTTTTTGATAGCCGCATCGTTGTGTCTGGCGCACGCAGACACGCCGGATGCAATCGCAATTGTTGTTATGAATGCTTTAAACATTTCAGTCTTCTGAATCTGGTATATCTGAAGAGATGTCAATCCTACAGCGCAAGACATATAGTCATAACATCGGGTTTATATACTTCCAGGCCACCATAACTCCAGGGGCTCAGTCCGGCAACTAGACCTAGGTCTTGGCTGGGGCTCAGACAGCGCTACGCGTCTTGTATCAGATGACAGAATACCTTCGTCTAACTTTTAAAATGAAGCTGGCATTTCCCACGAGTCAAACCGTTGTTATCGCGTCTCGACGTGGGACGAAGCCGGTAGCGCTGCCGATCGAAACTTGGCCCCGTGGATTCTCAGGCGGCACAGGCGAAGCTAAACCGGCCACGACCTTAAACCGTCTCAGCCACAGCGACGGCAATTTCAAAAGTCTTGGCTTCACCATCGCGGCGCGGCGGTACGGACGAGAGGACTCCCTGGGAGCCAGACTAGCGCCGGCACTTGTGTATTCCTTGGGGAAGGTCTTGGACTTGGTTTGAGGCCGAGTCTATATCGTGTCTTGGCAACACCGTTAATTTTGGGTTTGCATCGTTTTTATGCTTTGCACTGCCTCGGGCGTGTTTTCTACTGCCCGAGCCGAGATGCTGGTGGAAGCAGGTAGACGCGGTCTGTTGCTCACAATGTCAGTGAAGCATCTGATGATTATTATAGATACTCATATAACTTAAATAAAATAGCGCGAAAAAGATGTTCACTATTAAATAAGGTTTAACCTGATAGAGGTTTAATATTCCCTGGTTTTTTCTATCCCTGGTTCTCCCTAATTCTTTGCAAAAAGTGGCTATCCCGCTTGACCCGTCTTATCTGAGTGTCTCAGGTATTGACTGGATAATGGACACATAGACGTCCAGTCCCTATGCCAACGCTTACTTCAGTCGGAGTTCATTTCAGATCCGACCCTAGCAGATCTTGGAAACTGTGAGGATTGAGGGCTATCGTTCCACGTTTATAACTCGTCTCGTTTGATATTCTTCCATCGTCTCATCACGCAGCCGGCTTTTGAGCCCATGCTACATTAGCACGATAAAAGGCATGTATCTCACCACCCTGCAGCTCTCTTCTCAGATGCGTGGCATACATGGCAACATCCTTCTGAGACCAGCCCAGCAGACTGGCAGACAGTCCCACGGTCCCTTCAATATCGTTTTCGATGGCGGCTCTCGTGAACTGACCAATTCGTTTCTGATCGGGGTCCTCGGGCCAAGCCGACGTGGGAAGCTTTCGGCATGTCAGCTCAGGTCTTCGTCAGAGCGGCTGTAAGAAAATTGCAAACTCACCTTGATAGCCGTTTCGTGGATCTGAATAAAACCCGCTTCCTCCAGCGACTTCCTCTGCACCTGATCCTTGACCACACTGAAAGACGCCGTAGAACCCGCCTTCTTGGCACCCTCGCGGAAGATCACCCCCCACTGAGCCAACGCCGACTTTTCCGTGAGGCTGCCGTCGTCGGACTCGAAGAAGCCGTTGACCTCGAACGACTCGACCCAGCCGCCGGGCTTGAGGGCCTTGTACGCTTGCCGGAACAGCGCCGTCCAGTCCGTGACGCTGCCGATCAGCCACCGGGTGTGGACGTAGTCGAGGGAGCCTTCGGGGAAGGTCCACGGCTGTGTAAAGTCGTCGATTTGGCTGTTGCGCGAGATGTGAGCAGATGGTTTCGGCTCGGGAACGGGGGCTTCTTACAACTGCACGTTGGGAGGGATCCAAGTCGGTTGGATTGGCGACAGGTCGGTGCCGACGACGCGAGTGTTGGGAAATTTTTCACCGAAATCGCTGTTGTGGCCCGTATCAGTTCAAATTGCACTCCAGTCTCCAAGGGACACAGGCAAGGGGAACGGACATTGCCCAAAGACCGGTTCCAGTCCCGATGTCGACGGCTGTCTAGATGTGCCGTCAGCTTCTACTTTTAAATGGTTGAGCACCCTCACTAACCTCTATGTCGTCGGAAAGGGGAGCAAAGTGAAGCTTGCCGGCCTGAGCGAGCGTGAAGACGTGGTGTCTAGCAAATCAGCATCGCCATGACCATCTGGTGCTTGAGCCTTACTGGATGTCGAGTGTGTCATTCTGTGCTTCGTCATTCGGTCCCCTTATTAAACAAGAGTTCAGTTCTTGCATCACACGCGTGATGCGCCTTGCACCCACCAATACTGGTTGCTTCCGCGGTCGCTATGGTACGTTCGTCCATTAATGGTCCGATATTCGAGAATGCTAGACGTGATTGACGCCGTCGAGCTCGCTGCGTCGTCGGCCGGGGAGTCCTTGTCGGTCTTGCTCAGTGATAGTCAGCGCCCATCATACTACCACAGTCGAGATACGAGCTCACCTCGGGGAGGGGCTGCTCGGTCCAGTGGTGTGGAAGCTGCAGTTGGCCCTCGCCTGGCGTCGCTTGCGGTTTCGTTGACATGCCTGTGGCGTTTGCCCGTGGGAAACTCGGGAATATAGAGAAAGGTGGTGGAAATTGGCGCAATATGAGGGGTCGACGAAAGGGAGGTGAACAGAGGGAACAAACGAAGTAAACGTCACCGAAGGCGGGGTCGATTCATCCTGCATCGGTTCATGCTGGAATGCTTGGTTCACATCCTTGCTAAACTTGGTCGACTAACCGACGCAGCTAGGAATGCACTCGTAGCCGAGGTGGACAGCTATTGGGCATTAATCCCCTGCAAGAGGTTCCCACGCGAGCCTGGATAGGGATGTATCGTCATAATGAATGATTAGCCGCTTTCTCTCTGAACCAGTCGAATACCCTTGACGAGAAGAATCAGAAGATCTGCCCGTTCATGTCGGGCAGTCTTGTCTTGGCCAACACCAAGACCGCATTGCTATAGGGTAACCCGCGATCCAGTGCAGTCTTGACTCTTCAGCGACATGCGATAATCTATTTTTCATGTCCCCGGAGAACAGTAATACAAACCTTGTTCGATCCAGCAGACAATACTGCATCTTGAACGCGTTGGGACTTGACAGCCAAGTACCACGCTGGCGAGGCTGTGAACAAGGCCTTGAGCGAAGGAGACGTTCATCTGATACCCATCCTTGACAGAGGAACGTTGGAACAGCAGTACTCTACTCCCGGGGGCTATAGCAAGCCACTCATTGCAAAGAAATGAACAATGGCAAACCATTTACTTTTGGTTGAGGCGGCCATGTCGTATCTGGAGTCACACGGCTGCTCTTGCAACAATCTGGTATGAACACGGTCTGGCACAATAACCCATCACATCCGATGATCCGAGTCGAGAAATTCAACAAGATCAATGTCACCAAAGGTCGTAAGTACCACATCGAGTACCCCTATTCCCTTGGGATTCCTATTGGACAATACGCGTTGGCGTCGCCGTTGCCCGACATCATCCAAAGAGAATCTTCGATGCCATCAATAAGTGCATTGAAAAGTACACTAGAGATACTGTAGACTCAAGTTTCATACGCGGCGACAATATCTTGAGAGGATTGGACCTGAGACGGCTCGTTGGCCTGCGTGTATGTGCCCCCGAAGCTTGGATATACGAAATACTTCGTGTTCTTACTCCCCTTCCGCCTCGCTCTTATGCTAATGACATCCCCAATCCCTCACTGGACAACGGCCGCCAGGGCAATTAGACTTCCCATCCCAAAGTCAGAAGCGCCCGTTCGACTTGGGCCGCGTCTGGGATGCGACTCATCCCTCACCGATAGTATCCAAAGAGGGAAGTGATGGACGCAACCCATTGCCCGATTCAATGCTGAGAGAGTCAGGGCCCGTGTCCTGATGCAACGCAACCTCTGTTGATCACCTCGTCCTGGCATTCGCTGTGTCAGGCGCAGACGCTACCCTGTTTGTGCGATGCGTACATACTCCCCGAGGTGGTGTCTCCCCTGAAGCCAGGGAAGGGTGGCAATCATTCATCATGCACATCGGGGTAATATGCTCCGGGGAATGTATTTGATGGGGGAAAAGGAGTGGGGAACATGGCGGAGGAGAGGGTTGGGCTGAAGTCTCCGCCAGCCTGGTACGGATTGACGCCACACGCACATTTTAGACAAGCCTCGTCAATTATATGTTGCATCGAGAGGCTTCACCGTGATATTCGGGCACGAACCGTGCGAAGCACCAGAAGGAAGTTAATGAGCCAAGGTCAAATGCCCAGCCGCCCCCTTTGCGCAAGGAGACGAATCGATCGACGTTGCAAATGTCGGGTAGGGCGAGCCAAAAGAAGGACAAGGCCGCCTCACTCTCGATGGCTAACTGCGATGGGAATCTTCATGTAACGTCATGTATCAACTCCAAAACTTAAGAAGCGTCGTGTCGAGGTGGCTTCGAAGGGGTCCATGATCTATTTCAGCATGTGAACCAAAAGCACAACTTCAACCATGGAGACGACACTAGCCGTAGAGGGAGACGCTATCCGCCGAGTGCCAAATGCGCCACCCGATTGGCCTCTTCGCTTCGGTCTAGAACTCTAGAGTTGACAGAGTCGTATCATAATTTGCGATGGGGGTGGCACCGAGGGGGGAGAGCGTTCCCCGACAAGGAGAGAGTCCGGGGAAGTTGGGAGGGGGTTCCGACTGTCACACAAAGACAGGTACCCGCGTCCCCGTGTGTTGACCCGTCCTGACGCTGCGTCGTCGACTCCAGAGATGCGGCTATTGGAAAGACGACTTTGATCATGGTGCAATCCAGGCGGCACCGGGATACCGACGAAATGGCCAGGGTTTGAAGCCGGTAGTAGCAGTAGCTTGCGGGCGAGATGGGACGAAAAGACCCAACTCCCAAGCCCGCCAAGCCAGCGAAGAAGCCCTCATCACGCCACGTTGGGCCTCAGCTTTGCAGGTCAATGCCAGCTGCTGACTCGGCAAAGCGTGCGGGGAACCTGGAAATCGCGACTCTCGCGAGTCCGGCCCGGGTTTGGAAGCCTGGAGAAGCCCCCTGCACCGCTTCAATCGTTTCCCCCTGTGATCCGTCGCAACCGGCCGAAGCGAGTCAACGCCGGGCTCGAGGGGGCTCTAGCGCCCTCCAACGCCTCCATACAAACTTCCCAGGCCTCCCTGGCCGAATTTAACTCGCGCTACCCCAGAAACTTACCCAAGTTCGCCCGACCTGCTGGACGCCCCTCAGTGGCGCCGTAATATGGGGGAGGAGACAAACGCGGGAGAGCGCGGCATCGGGACTTCTAGTGCTGTTCGACGTTGCATCCTCTTCGAATCATGTCGCGGCCGGGGGACTTGGGAAGGTCACCAAAGTGCCCGCACGAATCAGGGAACCTGCAGAGGACATTCTGGGGGAGATGGCGCGCGGGGAAGGGGGAATGAACACCCCTCGTCGCCGGTCCAGACGCAGTCCAATACATACCCATCTCGCCAAGCTCCAAGACTCCCGAGAAATCGTAAGCCCGGGCTAGCACGCACCGAGGCCTGGACACGACTCGCGCCGTCAGCCACGGGGCGTTAGACTCTGCCACCAGAACGGCATAGAGCTTCGGCGCCGTGGGCTGGCGATCCTGTCTTGCGCTGCCGCTAGGCAAATTAGTCGGCCAGTTGTTCTCTCTGACCCCAAGGGCCCGGAGCCTTGGGGGAGGACCGAATCCTTGGAAGAGGTGCTACCGCGGTGTAACCCCCTCCGCCTCGAAAAGCCGCTTCCAGGTCAATCTTCATAAAACGCGCAAATCCTTCCGTTGCAAAGCGTTGTGCCGTAACTTACAAAGTCCTCTCCTTGACCGTCGCTGTGTTTGTTCTCTTCCCTTCTGGCTCCAGTCCTCTGCCGGCTCTGTTCGACCCAACTTCGGCGGTAGCCAGACTGCAGCACGGGCGAATCTTCATCGACAGTACAGGCATCAGTCGACGAGGCGTTGCCCTCACCCCGCCAGCCGCCATGGCCGGTCACCGCGGCTTCCTCGTACCGAGCCACTACGTCCCCGACACGACCGACCGGATCGACATGTACACGGCCTCCATCGTCTGGGGCCTCTCGATTGGCGTCACCATCTTCAACGTGGCCAAGGCCGCCCAGCAGACCCGGGCGGCGTGGCTGAGGAGGAAGAAGCTGACGGCCTACGTCTCCCTGGTCTGGGCAGAGGTCATCTCGAGTTCCGTCCTCGGCGCCATCGTGTGGCTGCACCTGCGCGACATTCTCGGGCCGAGCTTTCAGTTCTTCTTCTTCATCAGTATGCTCTGACAACACACATTGGCCCCCCGCGCTGCCGACGGAGTAGCTGACCATGGGGGGGTTTTCTAGTTATCTTCTGGTCGATGCAGGTCCAGTGCCTGATCCAAATCATCATCAACCGAGTCGGCCTGTTAATGGTGAATCGAGCAAACGCCACGAAGCTCAAATGGGTATGCTTTTTGCTCTTGCTGGCCATCAATATCAGCGTCATGTGCATCTGGGTGCCGGCACGTCTTCAGATCAACAAGACGTATATCCACATTAATGAGATTTGGGACCGGTGTGAAAAGGTCATCTTTGCCTTGATTGATGCGGCGCTCAATTTCTATTTCATTTACGTGGTGAAGAAGCGGCTCATTTCGAATGGCCTGAGCAAGTACACGCGCCTATACCACATGAATTTGTTTCTTGTTGGCATCTCAATCTCATTGGATGTAAGTGAAGATACCCCAGACCTCTCAATGGTCATCATGATGGATGCTAACTTGACTTCCAGGTCTTGCTTATCGGCATGATGTCTCTGCCCAACAGCTTCGTGTATGCACCCGCTTGAAGACTCAACACTCGGAAAGATGCTGACCCAATCCACAGCTACGTCCAGTTCCACCCCCTGGTCTATCTCGTCAAGCTCCACATCGAGATGAACATGGCCGACCTCATCGGCAAGGTCGTCCGCGCCAGCAGCAACGCAAACGCCGGCAGCAGCGGCTACAACACGCGATCGCGAACATACCAGACCACCTCGCGGACATACCCCAGCCGGCTCGCCCACACGCTCACCGGCACCCACCACCGCACCCACATCGAGCTGGGCGAGGAGGACGAGATTGAGCTGCGGGAGCGGCAGAAGCTGGAGGGGATCAAGAAGACGGTCGTGACGGAGATTATCAGGGTTGGGCCCGAGGACGAGGAACGGGACGTGGGGGATATTCGAAGAGCGACCTAGGGACGCATGTATTTTTTTTTTTGGTTCATTTGTATAGGTAGTCGGTATAATGAGGTATTGGTAATGGAAGGGGGACATTCTTCTGAGAAGAGTCTCTTAATGCATCAAGGCGTTTCCTTTTGCCATGAGACGCCTGATAATCCGAGATGCGGATGACAGACTCAAAAGTCAGTCAAGACAGTCGCTTTCCTGGCTCAGTTGAGTCAGCACAGTACACGTAGTAATGCATGATGGTGTAAGGTAGATCCTAGACACACGGCCAGCCAGAAGGCAGGAACAGCGGCGTAAAATATCTACTAGTCCTTAAACGAGGAGAGAGCCAAATTTTCAAAAAAAAGGCCGTCGCATTCGTGTGATTGGTGAATACGATGTAACATCCCCTCATATCAACCTTGCCCACCTGTCTCCAGACCTCCAATGCCTCCTCGCTGGGCTCATGGATCGGCCGCGAAATCACTTCCAGCGCTGGTTTCCTAGTGAGAAATCGTTGGAAATGGAGTCCTGCGCGGGGGGAGTTGTATTCGACTCTGACGATCTCAGCTCTGGGCATCCGGCTTGCAGCGCGCCCCGCGGCGACCAGCATCGAGTCGAAGGGCCCTGGATCAACCGACACTGGACAGTCTCGCTGTTCGATCTCGCCGGGGATGTGGTTCTCGGGCGCAAATTTCTCGGGCCAGTCGTGGATGACAACGTCTTTTGGCGACTCGGGAAAGATGGAGGCTGAGAAGTAGCTCTCGTGCGAGCAAGGAGGGAGGAAGCTGTCAGACGAGCCGGGGGGCATGCCGCGCTTTAGAACGAAGGGCCACTGTCCCGAGGGCAGAAAGGGGTCCAGCAGAAGCCGGAAGCGCTGCATGTCAGGCCAGCACTCTTCTTCTGCGTCTTGGCTCGGAGACAAGAGAACCCAGGGGTCAACGGAAGTTTCCAGGCGAAATCCTGTGAGGCCTTTCCTTTGGGAGAAGCAGCGCAGGGCGGCACTCAGGATATCGCCTTGAGGCCCGGCTGGAATGACGTTGGGGGGATGGAACGAGGATAGGACCTCCATGGTTTGGTGAGTTACGAGCAACGAAAGCGAGAAATCCTCCACGGACAAAGGGATGCTTTGGAGACCGTTGGCAAAGTCTAGGAAATATATCAGTGGCGTCTACGTCATGTGGGAACCACGTGCGATTTACCTTGGCGATGTTGTATTCTAAGGTGCTGCAGATCCAGACTCTCCCTATCATGGAGTTCCCATCTGATCTCCTTCAGACGACTCATCTTACTGGCCATAATGCTCATAGAGCGCGGAGTCATTAAGAGACTGTGAGAGTAGCGCGACGACAGACATGCTGTGAAATGAGAGATGGTGGGCAGCTCTGGAAGCTCGAGGTCCAGGGAGAGCTCTGGATAGGAAACAGGCGTACGTCCTTCTTGGACCTGAATTTGCTCCTCTCTAACAGTTGCATCATCGCCAGGAGACCATTCCCACAGTACCCGAACTTCTAGATTCAGAGCGACCATGGGTTGTTTGAGGCGCGGGACCTTGGCGAGAAGGCGAAATAGCTGTTCCACGCCTCGGCTGTAGACGGCCAGGTCGTCCCGGTCTTCCTCGGTGACCACATGCCCGGGGTTCTGCCTCTCATGCCGGGTGAAGCAAATCAGCAAGCCCAGCCTACGGAGGTAAGCGAGCCTCTTCGGCGTCAAGATGTCATGATGCGGCTCGTCGAGGCCATCGGCGACGCAGGCCGGGTTTAAGGTCAGATGTCGAAAATTGACGCGTTCGACGGCGACCTGCCAGTCGCGGTTAATAGTCGCATACGAGGCGACCGAGTTTGTCTCATTATCGCGCAGATAGTGGACAATTACCGAGAGGAGTTCGGGCGGGAGTTTTTCCATGGCGAGAGTCGCGAGGCGGTCACGGAATAGGGGAGTAAAAATCAGGCTCGCTAGGGATTTTATTCGAAAAGTCACAATTTTAGTCAGTTTCGGGACCAAAATATCGTTAGTCGGTCCATGATAAAGACCGCCCTACTAAATAATCTTGTTCTGCACGTGCTCCTAAATTTTCCCATCCATCTCCATTTCCATTATTGCCCTCTGCTTTTCGACCACCTCACTCCGTCATATTTAACAACAACGCCGCCTTCCCTCAACCTTCGAACACTGCACTACGACGTTCGCGAGCACCACCCATAGTTACGATGGACGAAATGCCTGCAGACGAGATTTCTATCCATCAAATCCACGCCGGCGACGGTGACGGGGCGGATATTATTTTCGACTTCAACGGCCAGCTGATGGCTAGAGCATAAAATACCCACGGGTCCCTGGGCCTTGGGCTGCCCACGGGTCCCTACGGGTCAGAAGCGGGGTCATCAAAACCCCTCAGGGCCCTACGGGTAAAAAGAAAATACCCAGACCTCAAAATAATACCCTATAGGGATTTAAAAAAACCTAAAGAGATAATATAAAACTTTATATTAATAGCTATAAAAAAAGAAAAAATAAATAAAAAGAGCTAATTTTTTTTATTATAAAATTATAAAAAAAGTTTATATTAAGCTTATAATTAATTTAATTTTTAATTTTTTAAATATAAATATATGGGGGGGAGGGTCTTTAGGTCCCTTTAGGTACCTGCCTTGGGGTTTTTAG